>CM077153.1:161226957-161431207 GCA_039583875.1 Platanthera guangdongensis | reverse complement strand
CAGGATATTGCCACACAGAGTAAAGATAGAGATAATAATCATAAAAGTGACTCAAAACGGAATATCACTGGTTAATTGTAAGCATATGGGTCATAAAATGGAGCAAGGAACACAGAAAATGAGATTCAAATTTTTGGAATGCATGAATTGGACAGCAAAGACAATAACTAAGCACACAGCAGGTACGTCTACAATGTTATAAGAGTGAGAAGTAATCAAGTTGAATAAACATTGAGAATGCCACAAGTGTAAATCGTGTGTTAGTACATATTGTGCTAAAAAGATTATAGTGTAGTTGTGGCCAATTCTTATGTGCAGAAGTCTTAGACAAGGCAATGACATGTGTTCGTGTATAGCATCGAAAGCAAGATGACACAAGGAAAAGATAGCTTATTGGTCATAGATATCTCGATCGTCTAGAAACCTAACATAAGAGAATAAGGCGAATAATCACCTCACATGTCATTTTATGTCATACATAGGCAAAAATCTAGCGGGGGTAAGTAAGCTAAAGATAGAGTCGATGCACAAGATCGAAGTGACTTTTTACAAGGTGCTCATCCTCACAATGCTCATGAAGAATTATCAGGAGTGAGTAGTGCTTGGAGGGAACCGTGACAAGAGATGTTATATGAGCAAGCATATTTTTATTTTTTTTAGCGTGCAGCTATCACTTTTGTTATCGTTTTTTATTTACTGAGCCCCGAGTCAATCGAAATATATCCACCTAGATAGATACACTTTAACTTGTATACATACGACTTTTGTACTAGAGTTTTTGGCCTAAAGTTTTCACACCTAATATAATCACAAAGGTACCGTGACATTGATTATTCAACGTATTTCTAGAGTGTTAGAATATAGTGTCACGAGGTATATCATGTACGCATAGCATTTTTCGTCTTGAGTGCACGGCTAGGCATGTGTGTATCATGTGAAGTCATTCTCTTATCTAAATTCTCACACATACCTAGAGGCATAGTCAACACACACGACCTCGTCTTGTCGCACTCAATAGTTAAGCACTTATAGATTCAGCCCACTATGACCGGAGGACAATGTTTACATAGATTACGAGTCTAGACTCAAACATTGTACGTACGCGTTATGGTCTAAGTCACAGTCATGCGAGCCCTTAGAAATGAACAATCCACAGTTCTTTTGTTTATATATATATATTTGTGGATTTTTTTTGAAAGAAAAACAAGGATATCTCCAGTAAATAAAAAAAAATGCGAAAGAAAAAATTAGAAAAAGGACAAGAGCCACAAAAAAGACACACACGAAGATGACTAGGGTGAGAGATCCAGAATACCAAGCTCGAGTCGAAGTAGTGAGAAACGTGCATCTGGGAGTGGTTTAGTGAAAATATCGCTAGTTGGTCATCGGTGCCAATGAAACTTACACTCGCGTTCTCCTTTTTTATATGATCTCGAATAAAGTGGTGACGCACGTCAATATGTTTTGATCTAGAATGATACACTGGATTATATGTCAAGTCTATGGCACTTTTGTTGTCGCACCTAAGTGTAACATTCCTACAAGTTAAGCCAAAGTCTTCTAACGTTTGGGACATCCACAGTGCTTGTGCGCAAAACAACTTCGTAAGGCAATATATTCGGCCTCAGCGGTAGACAGTGCAACAGAATTCTGTTTTCTACTTGACCAGGAAACTAATGCAGACCTTAGGAAGTGACATGTACCATTGTGCTCTTGTGATCAAGTGAGCATTTGGCATATAGTCCGAGTCTGAGTACCCGTGAAGTGTGAAATCAGTGGTATGTGGGTACCAAAGTTCAAGGTTTTGCGTGCCAATCAGATACCTAAAAATGTGTTTTACGGCTTTCAAGTGTGACTCCTTAAGGTCGGCTTGATATCCAGCGCAAAGACACACCGCGAATGTGATATCGGGCCTAGAGGCACTCAAATATAGCAATGACCCTATCATACCTGTAAACAAGGTCTGATCGACGGAAATGTCACTTTCATCTTTTCCTAATTTAAGAGAAGCACTCATAGGAGTTTTGACTTGTTTCACATTCTCATACCCAAAATGCAAAAGCATATCTTTGATATATTTTGATTGACTTATGAAAATCTCGTCTTTGCGTTGAGAAATCTGAAATCCTAGGAAATAGGTTCGTTCTCCTACTAGGCTCATCTCTAATTCGGATTTCATTAAGGTAACATTTTCTTCACACATATTTTCATTTGTGGCCCCAAAAATGATATCATCCGCATAGATTTGTAAGATAATTAGATCGAAATTTTTGGTCTTTACAAATAAAGTTGTGTCTGCACTACCCATCCTAAAGTCATGATCTAAGAGAAAAAGTAGTGAATCTATCGTAGTAAACACGGGGTGCCTGTTTTGCTTTTCTTTTTTCCTACTTCTGGAGTCTTGGGCATTCTCTCTTTAGGTGCCCAGGCTTGTGGCAGTGATAGCACTCCGGCTGGGACTTCTCATCATCGCTTTTCATCTCTTTTGATGGCTTGTTCCACCTTCTGCCTTCTTTAGCTCCTCTCTTCAGGAATTTCTTGAATTGTCCCTGCTTCTTGGGATTCTTCATGAACTTTTTGAATTCCCGAACGTAGAGGCTCTCCTCCTCATCTTCCTCAGAATCTTCAGCATTTTTTCTCTCTTTTGCGGCCTTCAGCGCCAGTCCCTTCTTCTTTCCTTCCCTGGGATATTCCTCTGCTTGAATCTTCAATTCAAGTTCGTGTGTCTTCAGATTGCCGATGAGGCTGTCTATCTCCAGGGTGCTGATCTCATGAGACTCGGCAATAGCTGTCACCTTCGGGTTGAAGCGAGGAGGCAGAGATCGCAGGATCTTCCTCACTAGGTCGCCATTTGGAAAGTTCTTTCCGAGAGATCTTGAGACGTTGACGATCTTTATAAAGCGAGTGTAAATGCTGTCCACATCTCGTCGTCGATCTCCACCGGAACTGTTCATATTCAGATTCGAGTCGGAACAGCTTCGACTCCTTCACCTGCGGGGTACCTTCATAAGTATGTTCAAGAAGACGACATATATCATAAGCAGTCTCGCAGTTACATATTCTATTGAATTCAGTTTTGTCCAAGGAGCAAAATAACGAATTCATAGTTTTGGCATTATTCGTACATTTCATCTTGTCTGCGTAATCCCACTTATCACGTGGTTTTTCTAAGACTTTATCACCAACCGTGACAGTGGAAGCAGTGTACTTCGTCTCTATCATGGCCCATATGTCAATGTTTTGAGTCATCAGAAAGATTCTCATGTGTGTTCTCCAGTGACTACAGTCACTCCTCATAAACAGTGGAGGTCTACTCACACCTTGTCCCTCATTAAATGCGTGAACAGAGTTGGTCATTTTACTTCAGGTTTTTAAGCCCCTTTTTGAAGTAACCTGTCTCTGATACCACCTGTTGGATCTTGTGGCCAATCTTAGAGGGGGGGTGAATAAGGTTTGCAGCGTCGTTTGAAATTTAAAATATTTCGTTCCAGGAAATCGAGTTCTGGAAGCTACCGTGGGGCGTTAGATAGCTAACGCACGACGGTAAGTATATGAACTCGTTTTCCTGTGCAGATCCGTGATCAACCCCTACAAACACACAAACTCTCTAAGCAATCACAACACACATCCAGAAATAATCAACACAGAGATGAAGGATTTTATTGCAAGAATTCAAAACAACAATAGTTCTAGATGAGTACAAAAAGGGTGATCTTCGTGACGCCGGAGATCTAAGGCGATGATTAGAAACGATATTTTGGTTTCTATACCGATCCGTTCCGCGGACGGTTTGCACTCTCATTTTCCCTCCAGGAAAAGTCTTCGAGCCAGCTCTTCACCTCCATACAAGGAAGGGTCTTAGATCCCCGCTAGATCCTCCCGATCTAGACGTCCATATCCCCAGGACGATTTTCCACGGAGTCCTACCCGGATTCCGACAACCCTTACCGGTCGATTTTCCTCTCCACAGGATTTAGAAAAGACGAAAAGATTACACGAGTAAAAGATATAAATATTAAAAGATGAAGTTCTCTCTCTTGAAGATTACTCCGTAGATCGATCCGCGGCCGGTGCTTGAGATCTCTGTTTGCTGGCAACTTATCAACTCTTTGTATTCGATGTAGAACTTGGATCGCTGGAGTCTTTCGATCACGTGCAGGAGGGAGACAAATGTCTTCTTCTTCGACGGAGACTTGTGGAACGGGGCGCAAAGAAGAGCGATCGAACCCTAGAATTCACGAACTCCCGTCTTTTTTCTTTCTTCAGATGTCAGACACAGAAACCAAGGCGGCCTTTTATACGTCTTCATAAAAATAGGCTACCGTCGGCGGTAAGACTAGCGTCCGGCGATAGGTTCGCATGCTTGTTGTGTCAGCTGTCGTCCAAATCAGGAATAGCATTTAAAACGAATATTTGTCGTTTCATCATTGCTAGAGCCGCGCGGTTACCGCTACCGCCGCGCGATAATATTGGGCACGACGATTCGGAACAGTCGTGTTGATATTCGTCGAAAGGCTAGCGCGGCGTGGTAATTTCTATCGCCTGCGGTAGAATGGTTTCTCGAGAAAATCGTCTCATCATTCGTCGAGAGGCTAGCGCGGCGCGGTAACTGCTATCGTCTGCGATACTTCTGTTTCTCGAGAAATTCGTCTCGGCATTAGTCGAACGACTATAGCGCGGCGCGGTAGAACTATCGTCTGGCAGTAAATTGGTTTCTCATGAAAACGCCCCGCTATTCATCGAGAGGCTAGCGCGGCGCGTTAACCTCTATCGTCTGGCGGTAGATTGTTTCTCGAGAAAAGACCTGTCTGACGTTCGTCGAGAGACTAGCGCGTGCGGTAGGACAAGCGCGGAGCGATAAATTCCCGAGAGCTCTGTCCAATTAATTCAAGGCTACCGCTCGGCGGTGCGTAACTTCTACCGCTCAGCGGTAGTGGCCATAGGAACCTGCTTCTTCGCTTGCATCTGTCAACTTGCACACTCTATCAATAGAAGTCGGGATCAAATACAACCTGAGAGTCGATATTCTCAAACTCAGGGACTATGAAACATCAGTTCCAACAACAAGATCTCCCTAAAGGTTGCATTCTAAATTTCAATTATATATCATGCAATGAGAAACAAAGTTCTTCATACTTCCGCTAGCAATAACGATGGACAAAATTATCCCTGAATGTGTATGGTCGTACGAAAGGTATTTCTTCCCAACCACTCATCGTCATCAGAAGCCCTGTGGCCCAATAAGCTATGTTGAAGAATACAAACTAACTAGTCAAGTTGTTCTCATTCGACCTCTAGCTCACTCTAATGTTGGTCCAGATGCAGGGTCAAGCTGGGAGTCACTAAGGAAAACTTTGTACTCATGCTCTAGTATGTTCTTAGAATCGATTATAGCGACAAACTCGCTTCATGAACACTCAGAACAATTGTGGAATGATCTCATACACTTAGAACATCTAAGTACGGCAGATTGGGCACTAGTCCTTATGTTCTTCTTGCCTCTAGAGGAAGTATAATGAGGGTAGAAGTGTTTGTGGGAATGGTGGGTGAACGGGTATTATGGATCTAGAGGAGAAAGTGGATTTGGGTTGGTCACTAGACCTCATCCCAGACGTTCTCTTCTACAGAGACATTATTCTACATGCTCGACTGGAGACTTCTCCTAAACCCTATAGTCATTTAACATTAATAGATTCCTAACAAAATATCATAATTCAATCAGATAACGGGATACAGTCATGTCTTCATCCTGATAGAGATCAAGGTAGGACTGGAGAACGAGAAACAAATTTGTGTACTCGTCTACAGATAATTTATCTTGTCGCAGCTTGTGAAATCTATGATAGGGGTTTGTAGATAATTAGGTAGAACTTATCTCTGACGCAGTTGTATCTTAAACTCTACCTAGGTCGCGATAGGTCTCGTGCCTAAATTGAATCTTGAACGCTATAACTGTCCACAACAAACTAAAGCAGAATCCATCAATCTCAGGGTGGCGTGCTCTACTTGTCTAGCTCGGGGATCTACTTTAAGGGCATGAAGAGATCCATCCTATCACACCAATCTAAATAACCTTTGGGTTCTAACCAAATCTCAAAGTCCCCAACATCTAATTTGAATCCATCCAAACAGAATTAATTTCTTGGGTCGGATCTTACCTTAAGTGTATGTGAGCTTTGATTGTGTTAACACTCATGCGTAACCAATTCATCTTGTGTCCAACATCTCTTTTATTTGTAGTGAGCATTTCAATCGGCTTGGCTAAATTTTTCATTTGAGCATTTAGAACAACTACATTATTTTTCAAATGTCCTATGTGGTTCTTTTTTAAGATTTATTTTTGAAATATCTAAGATAATTAATTTTTTAAATAAGATAGGAATAAATTACTTTTAAAATATTTGAAATTTCTCAGTAAATTAAATTTTAATAACTTATTTTTTATTTTTTATTTTTATTTTAAAAATTTTTTAAAGAAATGGAAAGGTGGTTGAGTCAGACAATATACCCATCGAAGTATGGAAATGTCTAGGGAATGGAGGAATTTTGTGTCTTACATATTTTTTCAATAAGATACTTAAGTCAAAGAGCATGTCAAATCAATGTAGAGAAAGTATCTTAGTACTTTTGTATAAGAACAACAGAGATATACAAAATTATGCTAATTACAGAGAAATTAAATATATGAGTCATACCATGAATTTAGGGGAACGAGTAATAGAAAGAAGAATAAGACGGGAGACTAATATGTCGGAGAATCAATTTGGATTCATAACAGGGAGATCGACCATGGAAGCTATACATCTCTTGAGGAGACTCATTGACAACTACCTAGAAAGAAAACAAGATTTGCATATGTTGTTTATCGACTTTGAGAATGCTTATGATAGAGTTCCAAGAGAGATCTTATGGAGAGTCTTAGAAAAGAAAGGTGTAAATAGATCATACATTGACGTAATGAAAGATATGTATACAAATTCAGTGACAAGGGTCAGGACATCTGGAGGATTAACACAAGAACTCCCTGTCTGTTGGCTTACATCAAGGTTTAGCATTAAGCTCGTATCTATTTACCATTATCTTAGATGAGCTCACCGGACATATCCAACAAGCAATACCTTGGTGTTTATAATTTGCGGACGATATTGTTTTGGTTGATGAGATGCGCGACGGTGTAAACGCAAAACTTGAATCTTGCCAAGACACTTTAGAAAAGAAGGGCTTTAGGTTGAGCAAGACAAAGACGGAGTATATCGAGCTTAAATTTAGCAGTGCAAGAAGGACAGATAACTTCTTTATTAAGTTGGGTGATCAAGATATTTCTCATAGTGAATGTTTTAAATATCTTGCATCCATAGTTCAAAAAAACAAAGGTATTGATAAAGATGTGACACATAGAATCCAAGCGGGTTGGTTGAAGTGGAGAGGCGCGTTAGGGATCTTGTGTGATCGTAAAGTACATTAAAACTTAAGGGCAAGTTATACCGTACTGCGATTAGATCAGCGATGCTCTATGATTCTGAGTGTTGGGCAGTGAATTGTGTACATGAGCAAAAAAATAGGAGTTGCGGAGATGAGAATGCTTAGGTGGATGTGTGGACATACGAGACTGGATAGAAGTAGAAATGATTGTATGGGGATAAGACAGTAGCACCAATTCCAGAGAAGATGCGAGAAACTCGACTAAGATGGTTTGGACACGTGCAAAAGAGACCATTAGAGCCACCTATTAGGCCTTGTGAGAGTCTAGTCGCTAGGCATGTTAAACGAGGGAGGAGTAGCCCAATAAAGACTTGGAATGAAACTATAAGGAAAGACATGATGTACTTAGGCATTAGTGAGATTATGACATAAGATATGGCACAATGGAGACAAAGGATCCATATAGCCGACCCCACTATAATGGGATAAAAGCTTGAGAGTTGTTGTTGTTAAAGAGATGGACATTTAAAGAAACTATTTTAAACTGAACAGTTTAAACTAAAACAAATGTTTTTAATGAGAAAAACATTTAAATAGATAAAAGAAAATATATTAGCTATTTATTTATGTTTATCTCTTAAATTTAAAGTTTTTTATTATTATTTTTTAAAATCAGATCGTCTGATTCACGATAGGTGTGAATTAACCACTCTAATAACAAACCGATGTAAAATATGTGAGATCTCTCGGGTTATGAAGCACATATACTTAAAAATGTCTCGCGTATCGGCTAGAATGTGAATCATCTAGAATGCGTATCGGCTAGAATGCGTATCAGATATGGAAAATGCCTGAACATGTGTTTCTGAAACTCGGGAAGCACTAATTTTAATTAAAATTCAATAATAACTCGGGAGAAGTGTATCGTGCTTCCTAGATACACGTTGTCTGCTTGCTCAATACACAATTCTCGATTGCTCACGATCACGGAAGGCGGGCCTGCATGCTCACGGTCACAGGAGGCAGGCTTATTAGGTATTCAAAATTATTTTCTTTCTTTTTACGTTGCAGCCGCTCGAAACAAAATCCTATCCTCGTACATCGAAAACCCTCTCTTCCCTCGTCGTCATCTTCAGTGTGGTCGAAAGCCCTCTCCTCTCTCGTCATTTGCAGCGTTGTTAAAAGCCATATCCAATATACACGTCGCCTCCAGTGTCATCGAAAGTCATCTCCTACCTCGTTGTCGCATACAGTGCCATCGAAATCCCTATTCTCCCTCGTAGTCGCCTCTTGTGTTGTCGAAATTCCTCTCCTACCACATCATCGCATTCAGTGTCATAAACCAGCATCTCTTTTTTGCTCGCGTAAGTACTTTTTGCTTTTTCTCCTGCAAGTTTTAAATCCATGCAAGTTCAGTGTAGGAATACTTCTTTGTTTAAGTTCTCTTTGGCTTGAACACGCATTGTTTAGAATGCTCCTTTGTTTATAATCCATCTTTGTTTAGGTTATTGTTATGGGCTTCGTTTGAGCCCTCGTTCGCGGGGGATGGAGGGGAAAGTCTTGTAGAGGATCGGCATTGGCCTTGCGGGATCCGCTCAAACCTATCTCACCGAAAGAGGAGCGATGGAGGAGGAGAATGGAGAGGAGCAGCTGAGTAGTGGAATACGGGCGACGAATGCGATGGAAATCGCGATACGGAAAGCGACTCGGATGACGAAGGGTTTCGTGAGGTGGAGAGAGGAGAATTAGAAAGGGATATTTGATTAATGATTTTTATACCTCCAAACCAAACACACCCCAACCCTATAACCGGTTGGAGTCCAAATCAAACCCAAGGTTTCAAATTAAAATACAAATGTTGAAATTAAAGATACAAAGTGGTAAATTATAAAAGATAAATCTAAGTGGTGCGTGTGGAGGTGGGGCACTTGTACGTGATCCCCCAACGTGGGTCTGTAGCATCTTTGCATGCATCGTCATCAAGTTTGTCTTGGAGCAATGAGGGCAAGTGGACCAAGGGTTCGGGAGGTGGCACCCCCACGAACGGCTTCAGCTACGAGACATCGAGCGGGAGCTAAAGACGGCACGCCACCTCTCTGATGCTCTCTGAATTCACGAACGACCCAAAGAACTTAGGCCCCGTAATGTTCTATGAACTTTGAGCAATGGTCGTCTGACAGTAAGGGCGGCGTTTAAGCCACACTCAATCCCTCGGGGGAAAGAATACCTTGTGGTGTCCCCAGTTATAGGCGGTGTTTAAGCCACGCCCAATCCCCCGGGGGGAAGAATAGCTTGAGGTGTCCCCAGTTGTAGGTGGTCTTCATGCGGGCCTGAACCTAAAGAAGTCGCTCACGGGCTATCTATTCGCGAGTGGATAGCTTGGTATCGACAATGAATGAGCGGGCGGATGAGTTGGCGTATGTAAGGAGGTGAGGCGGATCACGACCATAGACTAATCGGAAGCCACCTTGCCCAATCCTTGGGGAGATACTCAATAATACAACGCAAGTACATCTCTAGTGTCTGATTGACCACCTCCATCTGCCTATCCGACTGCGGGTGGTATGCTAAAGAAATTGCCATGGTGGGTGTGCAAAGCCATCCTCTCCACATCCTCGAGATCCATGCACGTCTGATGGTACCCAAAGCAAAGATCCAGCTTGGAGAAGAAGTGAACGTCATGCAACTTATACAGTAGCTCCTCAACAACCAGAATGGGAAATTTGTCCTTCACCATCCGCGCATTCAGCTTGCGGTAATTGACGCAAAAACATCATGTGTCGTCATCCTTGTTGACTAACGATAATAGAGAAGAGAAAGGAGACGCGTTGTGGCGGATGATGCCCTGTCGCAGCATAGGGGTGCACTGTCACTCAATCTCATGTTTATGCCGAAATGGATAGCGGTAGGGGAGAACTACGGGAACCATCTCTGACAAGAGGCAAATGTGGCGATCATGGCGTCGCAAGGGAGGAAGTCCCGTCGGGGTAGTGGTAGTGTCGTTGTACTCATGTCAGAGAGACTAGAGGTCAGAGGGCTCCTTCTGGTCGGCACGGGCGAGAAAAACCTGTTGGTCGGTGATCGTTGAGCGGCCCTGCCACACCGTCTGATGGGGATGACTCCCTCATGTCATCATCAGTGTGTCAAAATCCCATAGAAGTGGCCCCAAGATGCGGAGTCAATGGACTCCTAACACAGCCTTGAAACCTCGAAGGGCAATCACAAGAAGTCCACGTGGGAATGGTAGCCCTCCACGACATTAAGCACGACACGGCAAACTCATGTGCACGTCAAGGCCAAGTAATTGGCAACCGAAACCCGGAGGCTAGGACGGGATGTAACCTTAGTTGTCAAGGCGCGTGCCTAGGCGCGCCTGAGGCGTCGGGCGCAGCCCACCGAGCCTCAGCACGGCTGAGGCGGGCGATGTACCCCAGGCGCGCCCAAGCGCGCGCCTTAGAGGCTCCCAGGCGCAACAAAGGCGCGCCTGGGCCTTTTAATGTGTTTTTTAAAAAAAAGAAATTTGCAATCGGCAAAAACACGATCTTCGACACACCGGAGGCACTTCTAGGCGCACTTGGGCGCCCAATTCGCTGAAATTGGGCGAATTGGGGGCTCAATTCGCTGAAATTGAGTAAATTCGCTCAATTCGCCCAATTTCAGCGAATTGGGCGCCCAATTCGCCCAATTCCAGCAAATTGGGCGCCCAATTCGCCGCGCCCAATTTCAGCGAATTGGGCGCCCAATTCGCCGCTCCCAATTCGCCCAATTTCTTTTTCCCCCATTTTTGCGTCTCACGTGGCTCAGCGCGCGCCTGCGCCTTGCCCCTTGCGTCTTGCCCCTTGCGCCTTGCGCCTTGCTCCTTGCATCTTGCGCCTATGCTCCTTGGGTCCTTTGCGCCTCGGTGCGCCCTGCGCCTCGTGCGCCCTGCGCCTCGGTGCGCCCTGCGCCTCGGTGCGTCTTGCGTTTAGATAACTTAGGATGTAACCCGCAGGTGAAGATGTTGAGCGATTCTTGAGAATGATAGGAAAGAGATTCGGACTGTCCTGGAGAAGGAGATGCGGACTGCTCTGGAGAACAAGAGGAAGGAGATGCGGGCTGCTCTGGAGAACGAGAAGAAAGAGAGAAGAGCTCTTCAAGATCAGGTTGCAACCTTGGCGTCTGCTCTGGAAAGGGAAAAGAGGCTCCAAGATCAACAGGTACGGAAGTTGGAGAATGAAATCCGCTATTATAAGGACAAATACTTGAGCGTGATTGGAGAGAGGGATAAGAACAGGCGGCCTGAATCTCTTCACACTGAGAGGTCTCAGTCGTCGAGTCGTGCGGTCAGGGGAGAACCCTCTAATCAAAACCGACTCGCTGAGCAGCCCGTGCGACCAGCTGAACAAGGGGTGCCTGCAAATCTCATGTTCTCTTGGGATTGTTAAAATTTGTGAAGTGAAAGTGGGTGAATGGATAACTTGGGCCTTCTGTCCGAGCGAACTACGCGGACAGAGTTGGCGGACAGCCAGGTCGGCAGGGATGTTGCAGACGGCTTGTTCTGTGGCGGCCGGGGCGGTCTGTTGGCGCGGACTACGCGAACAGCAGCGGCGGTTTGCCAGGCTGGCTTGTGCTCAGCATGCAGTTGGTTCCCAGGAAATAATCAGGCGGATAGCGACTATATCCGCGGAGTCCGGCAAGAAGCGGACTGGAGGACTAAAGTTCGGCAGACCGGCTTGGCAGAAGCTTTGGTCTTGCTCTAGTGAAGCGGCGAGTAGAAGCCGCGGAGATCGCCAGTCAGTGCGGACAGATGCTGGAGTTCGCCGGGGCAGGAGGACTGGATCCAGTGTCCTCCAGTAAGTGCGGACTGGCACTTGGGGCCATTAGTGTGGACTTGGTTGGTTCTGAACCAAGTCCATGGTTGGCTCAGTCCGGGAAGATCGCGCAGTGGAGCGCGGACTACTGCTCAGTCAGCTGAGCTCGGCAGAAGTGTCATGTGCCTTGAGTGCGAGCTTGGTGTAGGCGGACTGAAGATTGCGTCTGCAACTGCGTGCGGACTGGAGCTGTGTCCGCTGAGTCCGGCAGTTGCCTTAGTGGCAATGTTGTGGCCTCGGGATAAGCGGACTGGAGCTGTGTCCGCGGATTGGCGGACAGTTGTTGCAGAGTCAGGCTGTGGTGGTCTTGGCTTGGCCTTTGGCGACAAGGTAGACTGGCGATATGTCCGGCCTTGGTGATGCCTTGGTGGACTGGCTATCCTGCACAGGTAGCGGCGAACTGGAGTGTATCCGCGGGTTTTGCGGACACGTGTTCTTGCTGCGGGATATGGCGATAATCCTATCGGCTAGGGCGGTGACCACACTGCTCATTGTGCCTATAAATAGGACTCATGTCACAGCAGGAACAGGAATCAATAGTGAGCGAATGAACAGTAAGTGAGCCTGTCACAGTTGCTGCGGACTGGACTTTTGTGTCCGCGCGGTTTGATAGAGTTGACCGGTTTGTGCTGTGCAGGTTGTGCGGATAGCGCTGGAAAGCCAGGACTTGGCTCTGATTGCGGTCAGGGACAGTGTGGACTCTGCGGTGAAGCAACAGGCGGTAAACAGCAGGTCGCGGACAGCGACCAGACGATCTTCTCTTTGGCATCTTGTTTCCGAGGTTCAATAAGTCGTCTGCTTCAGGCGGACTGTTCAGTTCAGCATCGCAGCTTGTGCGGTCTGGCGGCTAGGCGACCTCGCGGTCAGGCGGCTTGCAGATCTGCGGCTAGAGCTTAGCATTGGAATAACGGGCAGTCCGCGCGGCTTGGGTTGCGGTCTGGCGACCTAGCGGACTGTGCGGACTCCATAGCAGTAGACTGGCGGCTTGGTGTTTGAGTCCGCGCGGCTTGTGTTGTCTTGTCTTTGTAATTGTCTCTGCTCTCCCTGTGATTGTTTTGGCGAATCATGTCTCGTCATGTCTCGCCTTGTAAAGAAGTTTGTTGTTGATAAATAAAGACTCTTGTTTGCTGCATGTGTTTCTGGTTGACTTACTTGTAGTTGAGATAACCCATGCTCACTCCAATGTCCGGGAAAATTCAACATGGTATCAAAGCAAGGTTGGAGAGGATAAGCAGTGATCAACTGAAGTGGTTATTGCTCTTTTATAAGAGGGAACCAGCGATAGAACCATGGCAGTGGAAGATGCAAGTAATCTTGGAATTGAACTCCTTACAGAGACGAACTTTGATAGGTGGAAGTCTTGTATGGAGAGCTTTCTTCTTGGCGAGGACCTTTGGGAGGTGATATGCGGAGCAGGAAGACAAGAGGCTACTGCTAGAAATGCTGAAGAGATGAGAGCTTGGAAGAAGACAAATGCGAGAACAGAGTCTATTCTCAAGCAGGTGATCTCATCGGAGCTCTTGGACCACATCGGTGGATGTCGGTCAGCTGCGGAGGTTTGGACTTCCCTTGATGGGTTGTTCCGAAAGGAGGTGAAGGTTGCTGCGGAGGATGATCATTCTACTTCATATCAGCAAGAGAGTAGTGTTTCTCCTAGGCGTGATGAGAAGAGGAAGAAAGGACCAAGTTGCTATAGATGCAAGCAGCATGGTCATCTCAGGAAGAAGTGTAAGGTTATCTTGCACTCAGCGATCATTGCTCATGTAGGGAGTAAGGAGAAGAACTTGGTTGGGTCATCAACAAGTTCTGGTTTTGATCGGATGAAGGCCAGTGGTAGTGCAACTATCTGGCATGAAAAACTTGGGCATGTGGGGATGGACAAGCTGAAAGCAATGGCGGGAAGAAGACTCGTAAGAGGGTTGCCTAGATGGTCATTCTACGGCAACGGTCAAGCATGCGCGGGATGTCAGCATGGTGAAGCTTTACGCTTTATGATTGATAAGGCGCAATCCAGATGTAAAGCACCTTTGGAGGTTGTCCATTGTGCTCTAGTAGGACCGACCGTCACAGCCAGTCTTGGAGGCAGCAGGTTCATGCTGATATTGGTTGATGACTATTAGAGGTATATGTGGGTATACTTCATGAAGGAGAAGTCAAACATGTTCCGCTTGTTTATGGAGTTCAAGAAGCTTGTGGAGGGCCAACTTGGCCTGCGGATCAAGAAGTTGAGGACAAGCATCGGTGGTGAGTTCGGCTCAACCGAGTTCTCAAACTTTTGCAGGAAGCATGGGATCCGAAGAGAGCTTTCTCGTGGACATACTTCACAGCAAGATGGTGTTGCAGATCGGATGATCTGTTTGTTGACGGAGACCTGCAAGTGTTGGCTTCAGTGCAAAAGCATTCCTAAGGCCTTTTGGGCAGAAGGGATGGCTTGTGCGGCACATGTCATCAATCGGATGCCTCTTAGTCCGATCAATGTGAAGACTCCATATGAGTTGATGTTCGGGGTGAAGCCCAGCGTGAAGCACCTTCGGGTGTTTGGATCTACCTGCTACGTACACGCTCCGGATGCTCTCAAGACGAAACTAGTCTTTGTTGGGCATGATGAGCAGAAGAGAAGATGGAGGTGTATGGATCCTGCGACGAAGAGGTTCATCGTGTCGAGAGACGTTGTCTTCGATGAGCTGACGTCATATTGGGATAGCTCTGATGTGGAGCTAGAGGTGAGCAGGTCAGATGGTGGGCTGAAGGAGGTTGCTGCTAAGGTTCAGAGGGAGCTGCCTGTGTCACCAGGAGCTCCAGGTTGTTCTAGCTCCGGGGCAAAGGCGTCAGGGTCGGGAAGCAGGGGGAGCGATGCTCCAGGTACTTCTGGCTCAAAGACGGGGGCTTCTAGTTCGATAAGCAGGGGGAGCGATGTTCCAAGTAGTTCTTGTTCAAAAGCGGAGGCTTCTATTTCAGGTAGCAGGGGGAGCGTTGCTCCAGGTGCTCCTGGTTCCAGTGAGATGGCTTCTTGTTCAGGAAGCAAAGGGAGCATTGTTCCGGGATTATCCGGGAACGGAGCTGGTTCAGGAGAAGCAGCGGAGGTGGTAAGCCGTGATCAGGTTCTTCGGAGATCGAAGAGGATCAGCAACCCACCAGCTCGATATTGCGAAGTAAACGCAGTGAGCTTTGTCTCATGTTTCTTTGCTAGCCCTCAGGTCGAGCGAGTACCTTCTAGTTGTGATGACACCACTAGAGTCAAGGAGGTGGATGACGTCAAAGCTGAGAAGGTGATTATTCTCAGAGGTGACAAGGCTTGGGCCCTTGTGCCCAAGGTTGGTGGCGATACTCCTGTGATGCAAGAGTGGAGGTTGAAGCTGAAGAAGAAGGCAGAGGGAAGCAAAACTTCTTTTGGGAGATGCTAGAGGGCTCCCTCATGGTCCATGATATGCAAGGCGGGGACTATGTCTTGGACATCTCCTCAAAGGCGCTATCGGAGGGAACAGGTGCAAGATTACGGGAGCTGCTGGAGTTGTTCACCACTTCTCACTTCAAGGGGGAGTGTTGAAATTTGTGAAGTGAAACTGGATGAATGGAGGACTTGGGTCTTCTGTCCGAGCGGACTACGCGGACAGAGTTGGCGGACAGCCAGGTAGGTAAGGATGTTGCAGACGGCTTGTTCTGTGGCGGCCTGGGCGATCTGTTCGCGCAGACTATGCGAATAGCAGCGGCGGTTTGCCAGGCCGGCTTGTGCTCAGCAGGCAGTTGGTTCCCAGGAAGTAACCAGGCGGATAGCGACTATATCCGCAGAGTCCGGCAAGAAGCGAAGTGGAGGACTAGAGTTCGGCAGATCGGCTTGGCAGAAGCCTCGGTCTTGCTCTAGTGAAGCGGCGAGTGGAAGCCGCGGAGATCGCCAGTCAGTGTGGACAGATGCTGGAGTTCGCCGGGGTAGGCGGACTGGATCCAGTGTCCGTCAGTAAGTGCGGACTGGCACTTGGGTCCAGTAGTGTGGACTTGGTTGGTTCTGAACCAAGTCCATGGTTGGCTCAGTCCGGGGAGATCGCGCAGTGGAGCGCGGACTGCTGCTCAGTACGCTGAGCTCGGCAGAAGTGTCATGTGCCTTGAGTGCGAGCTTGGTGTAGGCGGACTGAAGATTGCGTCCGCAACTGCGTGCAGACTGGAGCTGTGTCCGCTGAGTCCGGTAGTTGCATTGGTGGCAATGTTGTGGGCTCGGGATAAGCGGAATGGAGCTGTGTCCGCGGATTGGCGGGCAGTTGTTGCAGAGTCCGGCTGTGGTGGTCTTGGTTTGGCCTTTGGCGACAAGGCGGACTGGCGATGTGTCCGGCCTTGGTGATGCCTTGGCGCATTGGATATCCTGCACAGGTAGCGGCGGACTGGAGTGTATCCACGGGTTTTGCGGACACGTGTTCTTGCTGCGGGATGTGGAGATAATCCTATCGACTAGGGCGGTGACCACACTCCTCATCGTGCTTATATATAGGACTCATGTCACATCAGGAACAGGAACCAATAGTGAGCGAATGAACAGTAAGTGAGCCTGTCACAGTTGCTGCGGACTGGACTTTTGTGTCTGCCCGGTTTAATAGAGTTGACCGGTTTGTGCTGCGCAGGTTGTGCGGATAGCGCTGGAAAGCCAGGACTTGGCTCTGATTGCGGTCAGGGACATTACGGACTCTGCAGTTAAGCAACAGACGGTAAACAGCAGGTCGCGGACAACGACCAGACGATCTTCTCTTTGGCATCTTGTTTCCGGGGTTCAATAAATCGTCTGCTTCAGGCGGACTGTTCAGTTCGGCATCGCAGCTTGTGCGGTCTGGCGGCTAGGCGACCTCGCGGTCAGGCGGCTTGTAGATCTGCGGCTAGAGCTTAGCATTGGAATAACGGGAAGTCGCGCGGCTTGGGTTGCGGTCTGGCGACCTGGCGGACTGTGCGGACTCCATAGCAGTAGACCGGCGGCTTGATATTTGAGTCCGCGCGGCTTGTGTTGTCTTGTCTTTGTAATTGTCTCTGCTTTCCCTGTGATTGTTTTGGCGAATCATGTCTCGCCATGTATGTCTCGCCTTGTAAAAAAGTTTGTTACAGATCAATAAACACTCTTATTTGTTGCATGTGTTTCTGGTTGACTTACTTGTAGTTGAGATAACCCTTGTTCACTCCAAGGACCGGGAAAATTCAACAGGGATCGTGTGAATCGCGACACTTCTCGCATCCACCGGGCTCTCAATGCGTCTCACCACCATATGTGGCAGCTTCAAGGTTCCCTTCTTCAAGTTTGGGATTTTGTCGCAGACTTTTGTAGGGTTCCTACCGACCGCAAATAGTGATTTACGAAACTTGTAATATTGTTGATGGTTGTGGACATTTTGAACTTGCATGCTTATGTTATGCGATCAGGCTATTATTTATTTGCCGACTTCTTTTGATATTATTGCAGTTTCTTTAGCTTATTCGTGTGAATAAACCATCTTTGGCATCTGCCATGTGTTGAATGATGTCTGCGACTTGCACGGTTATGCTTTATATAGTTAGCACTTGTGTTGGCTTTATTGCTAATGCAAATCCAAGGTCGCGTGGCCTAAGAACTATGGTCGCGGTCTGCTTCGTTATTGGCAGCCACTGAGATCTATATATAATGTTGTTTTTCGCGATTTTAGCAGGAAAATTAAAATGCCTCTGAAGCGGAGTCCATGTGGTCTGAAAAAGTAGCTGTCATGCGAGTTGACGCTACATCCGCCTTTCATTTTGCCGATCATAAAGGGTGTCGAGTTTCGCAAGTCAAACTCAATGAGTTTGTTGAAAGGGATAATGCAAAATTTACCTCTTCTCGTGCGACTTCCAGAGCGTGATGAAAGGATCAACACTTCTTTTGCTCATCAAATCGTCATACCTACTGACCACTTTGACGGTGGCTTCCGCTTTCCCGTGATGGAGGCGGTGATTGTGGTTTTTGATCATTATAGGGTGATGCCGGGTCAGCTGTCACCCAATTCCATAGCCTCAATTTACAGCTTTATCGCTTATTTGCAAGCTGAGAGAGTGAGGTTCTCCATGAACCTTTTCCACAGATGTTTATCGGTGTGGTCAATCACGGAGGTTGGTGGTACTATCTTCAAGGGGATTTTATACTTTGGATGAGGGGGCTAAAAGTGGTAAACTTGCCCAACAAGGTGCATAACTGGTCTGAACGCTACCTGATCTTTGAAGGGCACCTTGGTCTTCTCCCAACTAGTCCACAAATTCGGGCGGAGGGTGAACTCAAATCTTGCGAGCTAGGGGAGATTGAAAAGGAAATATACAAGTTCTTCAAGGGTGAGCGACTAGATGTCAATCATTATGTCCCGCTGCTTCCCTCACTGGAAGGGATTACTCCAGAGGATAGTAAGTTTTTTCCTGTGACTTGAATTATTTAAACGCCTAATTCGCGAACTAACTTGATTCTTATTCTACAGTTGTCCTAGCAATTCCTTCGAACAAGCCGCAAATCCCAAGCGGCTTATCTCTTATGCAACGAGAAAAGAGAGTTGAACTGACTAAGAAGCGGAGAGTTGAGGGCGATGTAGCCGCGGATTCTTCTGAAGACTCGTTCCCTCTTCACGGGATGGGAAGTTCTCTGAAGGATCTTCATGGCAAGCCGACTATGCGATGACACCCGAGCAACAAGTGTGTTCAAGTTTCAACCGCTCTTCCATATTGTGGGAATGAGAAACTTACTCGCCATGCTACTGTTGTAGGGGCCGCCATGTATGACAAGCGCAACTTGAAGGCACTGAGGAAATTTTTCGCAGAGGACTTGTGGCACCTAGGGACACAGGTCAGCGCGAGGATCTTCGTGACAAACCACTTTATGGGTTTTGCCTATAAAAGGTTGCAGAAATACTACTCGCAACTATAGGACTTAGTTGCACAATAACGTGGTTGAAGGAGGAGAAAGAGGTAAGATATCAACTAATATGTTCGCGGTTGTCATGATTGAAGTTGTACGATCTGACTTATCTTTTTATTTTTGTAGAAAATGAATGACCCGGCGAATCCAGTCTTTTAAGAGGTCGTTTTTCCTCATATGAAGAAAGGCATCGAAGGAGCCCTTGCCCGCCTCAAGGAGCTTGGCATTTGTCGAATGAGTTTGAAGACATCACCTTCTTAGATCTTTTTCCTGCTCTGAAGAGAAAAATGGCCACCTTAGATCGCGCGGCTAAGGGTAAGGGTAAGGATGGTAAAGCGGAAGGCGAGCAAGAAGGAGGAGAAGGAGAAGGAGAAGAAAAGGCAGCAAAAGATAGTCAAGTCAAGGGGAGTAAAGACGCCGAGTCCGATACTGGAGGTTTGACGTCGCAGACCGCCGACGATTCTTCTGAAGATGACAGTGGAGATGACCCTAGTCTCAGGAACGAGGATTTTGGAGATAGTGAAGGATATTCAAGCTCTGAATCGATTAGTGGTGATTCTTTGTTGTTTGCAGATGTCGACATTGATGGTGCCGCCGATTCGGATGGTTTACCTGCGGCTAAGAAGCTCAGACCAGATTAAACTCAAATAGGATGTAATTTTGTTTTTTGAGAACCCGGCGGTCTTCTTTTTGTTAACCGCGCGAGTATACATATTTTACATGTAACGTTTTAGGTTATAATGAAAGATACTAGTTTACCTTCATTCCTTTGATGTGTTTTTTTAATGTCGAATTGTCAATATTAGCATGTGTGGTTTAATTTACTCTGTTCGCAGTGAATGCTGATTCAATCAATAATTGATTTGAAAAATGTTTAACCATAGCTGATTAAGTAAATAAAATCCGCTAACAATGCCTTTGTCATAACGCGCGGATTTCTCACGTTCTTTCGATCGTCATCAAATAACTTCTTGTAATACTAGTCGCCAGATAAGAACCCAAGCTGATTGAAAAAGATCGGTTAGAGCTATATGGCCCGCTGAATAAACTGTCTTAACTGCAGATTAATGCACGCGGGTTCTTGATAGAACTTTGGACAATTATGCCGGAATTAATCCCTTATGCTGGTAAATTTGCGCGGGCAAAATCAGATATTACTGTGTAAATCTCCATGCGGATTCATCGAGCCTAAATTGGCGATTCTTCATGAGTTCCAGAAGTCATTAACTAAATTGATGACTTGCTTTGAGATAGGAAAAGCAAACTAGATCACCCAAGTGAAATATCTTTTGAAGAATATTCATAGCTCAGGTGGGTTTGGTAGCCACGTAGAATTGAATACCAAAGTTGTCGTGGGTTAATTGTCATAATATTAAGAAATAATTCGTGACCGCATGCATTTAGTCGCACTGGTCGCATGGATGGCATCCTGGTATAATTTATCACAAGTCCAGATCTTGTCTGGTGCTGACTATATCTTTGGATGATTAATATGGCGGTTAATAGAAGTCAATTGCCTGGAGGAAGAGGCTCAGTTCTAGATAGGAATTCCTTCAATAACGCGGCGACTTCTACGATCAGATAAAGAGAAAAAAGCCAGAATGTTGAATATCAATGAGCTATGATCGTCGATCTAGCCGCACCGGGCATTTTTGTTGTTTTACAGAAGTTTGTTTATGATGGAAGAGATGCCCAAAACACATTTCTCAATTCTACATTGACATTAGGATCCTTTCCAGAGATGAAAAAAACCTGGTGAATAGAAATCACCATCTGCGGCCTAAAAACGGTAACCGCGTGGATAGTTTACAATCTAGGATGACCAATTGAGCAGGTGCGCGTGGGAAAGCATTGCTTTCCTCAAGAGATTATTAGAGTTGTATCCTACCCACAGACTTGCGACCAGGGCGGTCTGAAAGTTCTAACCGCAAAAAATTAAAAAAACGTAAAGGCTACAGACTAGAGCGACCAATTGGGCAGGTGCGCACGGGACAGCATTGTTTTCCTCAAGAGGTCACAGAAGTTGTAACGTCATCCTCTAAATGCACGACAGAGCTGATCGACCACCTAAACTTCAACCGGATGCAGAGGTATTGTCAGATGTCGGAGGGGATCCTCAAGAAAGCAAAGGGGTTGTACAGTCCAAGATGATCAGTCGGGCAGGTACACATGGAACAGCATTGCTTTCCTCAAAAGATCATTGATGCGAGCGAATACGATCCACTGCTCTCATGTCTAGGGTTACAGACTAAGTTGATCAATCGGACAGGTGCGCATAAAGCAACATTACTTTCCTCAAGAGATCAACAGAGTTGTGGGCCCCCTGTAGGCACCGCTTGAGAACACCAGGGACTGTTCGAGGTTCACAGGCTAGAATGATCAACTGGGCAGGTGTGTGAACAACTGCATTGCTTCCTCAAGAGATCATTAAATTTGTAACGATATCTCTATTGACGCATGATAGAGCTAACGAACACCTAGACCTCTCTTGATGCAGAGGTGTGTTGGATACAAACAAGGATCCAAGATCCTGAAGTCTTCCACACGAGAATTATCAAGCTCTCACTACACGGTGTGAAATCTCCCAACTACATGTGGTCCTCCTGGTGTTACGCTAATGACAACAATTTTGTGGGGGTTCAAACAGGTCTCGGTGATATCTCTAGGTTCAGTGATCCTTCACCACATTACACTTATATATAAGATCTTTAGACATGAAAAGTGTCAGTATTGGGATCTCAGTTCAAAATCATCATATCAGAGCATAAGAAAAAATACAAAAGAAGACGGCATTCAAGAATAAAATTGCTTGAGATCATCGTCGTTCTAAGTATGTGGGAAGTCTTCTTCATCATAGGTTTGAAGACGATATGCTACATTCTTTAACACTTCTTTGATAATATATGGTCCTACCCAGTTCGGGTTGAACTTCCTAACTGATCCAGCCCTAACTGTTGCATCAACCATTTTCAAGACTAGATCTCCAACCAAGAATTGCTTGATCTGACATTCTTATCAAAGTATTTAGCGACCTTTCTTTTGACTTCCTCCTGTCTAACACTGGCCTTATCTCGAAGTTCCTCGATCAAGCCAAGACTACATTTCATCTCTTCATCATTTTGATCCATCCAGTCTTCTTCTCCCTGTTTGGCAAGCATGATTCTTGGGCTATGCACCTCAAATTCCACCAGAACAAGAGCTTTTGAACCGTGGGAAAGCTTGAAAGGCATCTCCCCGGTTGTTGAAGAAAGTGTGGTCCCCAGGGTCCAAAGAACCAAAGGAAAATGTTCTGCTGAATTGCCTTTGAGATTCTGCACTTTCTTTTTCAGGAGATTATGAATCAACTTGTTTGCAGCTTCGACATGTCCATTACTTTTAGGATGATGCACTGATGATAATCGCGGCTCTGTCCCGATTTGATTGCAGAAGTTGATCATTGTTGAATTGAGGACCATTATCGGTGAAGATTGTCATGGGAATACCATACCGACAAATGATCTCTCTCCAAATGAAACTTTTGATGACTAGAATGGTAATCTTGGTCAACGTCTTAGCCTCAATCCACTCGCTGAAGTAGTCGATCATATATATAATGAAACGATGGTAAGGTGCTGGCCATTGGGAAAGGTCCGAGAAGATCCATCCTCCAAATTGCAAAGGGTCACAACGTTGCTGTGGACTTGAGCTGTTGAGCTGACTGAAGCTGAAGAAAAGTAAATTTCTGACACTGAACACACTTCTTAGCATAAGCTTTCACATCTTTCTGCATCTGAGACCAGAAATAACCTTGCCTGAGAATTCTCTTTTCCAGGGTTCTCGCTCCCGAGTGACTGCCGCACTCACCGGAGTGAACTTCCCGAAGTTACCACAGGAATTTCCTCTTCTGAAACACACCTAGCTAGAGGCGACAATAAAGTCTTCCTGTAGAGAACTCCAGATAACAAATAATAGTGAGTTGCTTTGTTCTTGAATCTCTTCTTATCCATCACGAATGGATGGTATTCTCCCGTCAAAAGGTAAAGAATAAAAGGATTCATCCATGACGGATGTTGATCGATCTGCATTAACTCTCCCTCCTCTACTGATGGACAGAAAAATTTCGACATTGTCCCACCTGTAAGAAGCCCAAACATGGCTAGTCCGTCCGCCTCTGAATTCTCCGATCTTGGGATGTGTTGAATAGTAAAGCTTTTCAGCCTCCCAACTTCTGTGTTCACAAGTGTCAGATACTTTTGCAAGATTGGATCCCTAGTCTCAAAGATGCCCAGAACTTGAGATTCCATTACCAAAGAATTTGTTTTACTTGTTGCAGGAATGAAAATAGACTTGAATTATGATGAAAGAGTACATAAATAAATCGCACATAATAACACATATTGTAACACTCCCCCTCAAGTTGGGCATGAAATGTTAATCATGTCCAACTTTATAACAATTCTTCCAAAGGTACTCCCACTCGGGCCTTTCGTGAGTATATCAGCAACCTATTTATCTAAGGGAACAAAGGGAGTGCATACAACCCTCTTTTCAATGTTCTCTTTGATGAAATGACGACCCACTTCAATATGTTTAGTTTGATCATGTTGAACAGGGTTATGGACGATGCTGATAGCAGTCTTGTTATCACAATACAATAGAATAAGCTCATCTTCTGAGAGTCTCAGGTCACTTAGCAAAGAGCGTAACCAAAGACCTTCACAAACATCATGAGTCATAGCCTAAAACTCTACTTCAGCGCTAGATATTGTCACAACATGTTTTTTACTTCTCTGAGTAACAAGATTCCCACCAACAAGAGAACAGTAACCCGAGGTAGATCGCTGATCGTCGATTGACCCAGCCCAATCAGCATCGGTGTAGACTTCAATTTTTAGAGCTGAATTTGGGGAAAACAAGACCTCACTCTTAGCAGAGGACTTGAGGTACCTTAGAATCATGGGGGCAGCATCTGCATGACGAGTCTTCGGAGCGTACATAAACTGACTGACAACACTTACAGCGTAAGCAATATCAGAACGGGTATGAGCCAGGTAGATCAGCCTCCCTACCAATCTCTGAAATTCAGGCACATTTTCAATCTCCTTTCCATCATCACGCCTCATTTTGTGGTTCACTTCAATTGGGGTATCAGCTGGTCTACAGCTACTCATCTCAGTCTTCACAAGCGGGTCCAGAGTATACTTCCTTTGGGAGATGAAAATCTCATGCTTGGACCTTGTCACTCTAATACCCAAGAAATGTTTGAGTGCACCGAAGTCCTTGATCTCGAACTCAGAAGCCAATTTTTGTTTTAGAAGCTTGATCTCTTCTATATTGTTGTCTGTTATAACAATATCATCAACATAAACAATGAGAGCTGTGAGTTTATCGGTCTGATATTTGATACACAATGTATGATCAACATTGTCTTGGTAATACCCAAATGACAACATGGCATTGTGAAATCTCTCAAACCAAGCTCTTGGAAACTGTTTTAGCTCATGTAGTGCTTTCTTTAACTTGCAAACATTTTCTACTAAACCTTCATGAGTAAGGCCTGCTGGAAGAGACACTTCATCATCAAGATCCTCATGAAGAAAAACATTTTTTACGTCAAGTTGTCAAAGGTCTCATCCTTTGCAAGCAGCATAGGATAAAAGGAGTCTGATAGTGTTCATCTTTGCTACAGGGGCGAACGTCTCCTGAGAGTCAATCCCAAGGGTTTGGGTATACCCTCTTGCCAACAGTCTTGTTTTATACCTTGAGGGTTTTGTTGAACAGAGAACACTCATTTGCATCTAATCGGTTTTTTCCCATGGAGAAGATGCAACAAATCTCATGCATTGTTCTTTTCTAGAGTGGTCATTCTCTCCAACATCGCATCTCTCCACTAAGGAATCTCCATAGCACTTTGCCAAGATACTGGTGCAGACAGGGAAGTGGGGGAAGACACAAAGGTCTTTTGGGAAGTAGAGAATGAGTCATAAGAAACATAATTGGAAAGAGGATGTTGAGTACATGATCGAATACCTTTCCTGGGAGCAATGGGTGGTTCAGAAGACCCTGAGTAAGGATCCAGTGTTTGACTTAGTTGCACAGTCAGGTCAAGTGTGTTGGTGGTCCTTTGTTTTTGCCTCGTGCACACCTGCAAGCTAGGAGAGGGAGGAGCAGGAGGACGAGGAGCATGAGAATTGCTCACTTCCAGCGGTATAAGCTCCCCTTGAAGTGAGGGATAAGGTAGAGGAACGGGTAGCGGTACAGGAGAAGACAAAGGAGGAGAGGTCAAAGAATGGGTGTCACCTAGGGTAGGATAATAGGCCTCAAATTCACGGAACGTGACATTCATGGTGACAAAGACTTTATTCACAGGAGAATGAAAACACATGTAGCCCTTTTGCGTAGGAGAGTAGCCAATAAACACATACCTTAGTGCACGTGAATCAAGTTTAGTGGGAGGAGGGTGATGGATGTGAACAAAGCAGACATATCTGAACACCTTAGGAGGAAACTGTGAGGAAGGGACTCGAAGAGTGCCAAGAGGAGTGGCATTACCAAGAATACGCGATGTCATGCGATTAATGAGATACATCGCAACAAGGACAGCATCGCCCTAGCAGTATTTGGGAAGATGCGTGGTAGATAAAAGGCAGCGGGCCACCTCCAACAAGTAACAATTCTTATGCTCCGCAACACCATTTTGAGCAGGAGAATAAGCACAAGTAGTGTGATGAATAATGTCATGATCAGCCAGATATTGAGCAAACTGTGAATCCAGATATTCACTTTCATTGTCACTGCGAACAATCTAAATTTTGGTATGAAACAGAGTGCAGATCATGTTGTGAAAATTTTTGAAGGTAGTAAATACATCGCTTTTCTTCCGCAGTAAATATAACCACGTAGTGCGAGAAAAACAATCAATAAAAGTGACAAACCAAACATACCCTGAAATGAAAGAAACAGGACAAGGTTCCCAAACATTAAAATGAATCACAGAAAAAAGATAGAGCTTGGCAACAAAACACGATTAAATGTAGTTGGACAGCGTTTGTTCACAGTACATACATCACACATAAAGGAATTAAAAATAGTAGTAGGCATATCAGGAAACAATAACTTCATAACAGGAATAGACAAGTTGCCTAAGCGACAATGCCAGGAATATAAATCGGATGTGCTGGAGTGAAGAGCCAACGGAGGTGTCACTGGGCCGAAGTCGAGCACATATAGACCATTAACCAAGCTACCAGAGTCAATAATCGTCCCCGTCTTCAGGTCCTAAAAAACACAAGAGGAAGGATGAAAGGTTACAGAACAGTTCATGACTTAGTCAAATGGCTAATAGAGAGTATATTACGTGTGAAGTTTGGGACATGTAAAATAAATGATAAGGTAAGGGAGGAACAAAAGATGGAGCCCTTTCCAGCAATAGAAGAAAGGGACTCATTAGTAATGCTCACTTTATCACAACCAGAGAGAGTAGTATAGGATATGAAATCTGAAGCGGAGCCAATCATATGGTCAGTGGCTCCGAAGTCGATGACCACTGAGTGGAAGTAGCAGAGTGAGTACTTGGAGTCCCTGTGTGGGTGTACGAGGTTAAGGCAACAGACTCTGTGGACAGCCCTTGCATCATGCGTTGAAGTGCAAGAACTCCATCAGCCAAAAAACACCAAGGAGAACAGAAGGATCAACACCACATAGAGCAGGAGAAGTATCCATAGCGGCATCAGAGAGATGGGCAGAACGAGGAGTATGTCGACCAGGGAAGCGCCCGAAGCCACGGCCACCACGAGGAACACTACCTCTTGGTGGAGAAAAATGATGGAATCTGAAACATGTGTCTCTAGTATGACGAGTCTTCCCACAATAATCACAGAGAAGATGGTCTCTATCACTACCCTTCAGTTTAGAATCACGGGTTGGGCAAGCCCCCAGCAAAGAAGGGGTACCAACAACAAAAGCAAAACTCTAACGAGCTGAGTCTGGAAGAAGAGTCCGGCGACAATCAAACTCTTGTTGAACAACGTTATAAACCTCTGGAAGAGGCGATAACGGCAAACGTCCCAAAATCTGAACACTAATCTAATCGAAATTCTGATGAAAACCATGAAGGAACTCAAAGATGTGGTTGCGATCCTCCCGAGCATGGACCATAACCTCAACAACCGGGCTAACAAAGGTGAGGGAATCGAAATAATAGTATTCATGATACAACTGAGTAAACTCCAAATAGTAAACAGATGGATAACAATCACCCTGACGGAGTAAGGAAATCTTCCGCCTCAACTGGAAGATCTGGGCAGCATTACCCTTTCGAGAATAAGTAGTCTCTGCATGTTGTCAAATATCGACAGCAGCATCCAGAAATAAGTAATTGCGAGCGTGGACTCTTCATTGAAGCCTCAACATTGGTGATGTTAGCAAAGGGGTTACAACAAGGAGAAGAAGTCTTAACACTGTTATGTACTCCAGCTTTCTGTCTCAGGTTGAACCTAATAGGTTTGAAGATGTCAACATAGACTCATTTTGGATTGTGGCTAAGCAAGAAGAACTGAACCAGTTTAAGAAATACAAGCTCTAGAAGCTGGTTCTCATACCACAAGGACATAACATTATTGGAACCAAGTGAATCTATAGGAATAAACTTGATGAGAATGGTGTTATAATCAATAATAAATCTAGACTAGTTGTCAAGGGATACAGGTAAAAAGAAAGTATTAATTTTGATCAAACTTTTGCACCAGCAGGTAGATTGGAAGCTATAAGACTGTTTCTTGCATATGTTGTACATAAAGGATTCAAGTTCTACAAAATGGATGTAAAGTAAGCTTTCTTAAATGATGACCTAAAAGAAGAGATCTATGTTGAGCAACCCTCGGATTTTGTTAACTCTAACTCTCTTGATTATGTATTTAAGCTTAGAAAAGCTTTATATGGGTTGAATCAAGCCCCTAGGGCATGGTATGAAACTTTGTCTAGCTTTCTCATTGAGAACAAATTTTCAAGGGAAAAAATAGACAAGCCATTATTCCTAAGGGAAGTCAAAGGTAAGACATACTAGTCTAAATTTATGTACATGACATAATCTTTGAGTCTACTGATGATGGCATCTACAAAAAGTTTGTTAAACTTATGTAAAGAGGTCCACAGGACCACTACTTTTCTTCTTAGAGGTAGAGAACCTCAAAAAGAGTTCTCTTCGGAGCTCAGCAAAACAAGAAATGGACTGAGGTCACAGCCCATAAAACCACTCTCGAGTTTGTCCATCGAAGGAGGTCACGAACAACTTGCACCTGGTCGCGTCTGAGAGAGTCCTCCGAGCGACGGTGGATTCAAAGTCTTGCATGTGGGACACAAATCAATCTCCCAGGTGTACACCGGTAAATGGGGTTCCCTAAAGTTATTAGGGGCAGGCTCCCGGCAAACTCTATCAGTAAAGGGAGAGGGCTCCTCCGCTTCATCATAAGCAGCAGGAGAAGGCAAAGGATAAGCAGCAGGAGCTTGAGCAGGAGGAGGCCAGGCTGCATACTCTTCCTAGAAGTTCAGCGCTCTGGCTGGACTTCCCCGGGCTGCCTCCCGGAAGAAATCCCGTCGAGCTGCGAACTTTGTCTCTTGAAGACGAAGAGGAGCTGCGGTCAGAGCTAGCGGATAAGGCGATGAAGGAGCCAACACCACAAGAGCTGGGGTTGGCATTACGAGAACGGCGGGCTAATGAGCTAGTTGTTATGTAAGAGCGGCTAACGCTTGGCTGATTGCTTCGAACTATTGGGAGGTCTCCTTGCGAGACTGCTCAACCTCCAAGCGGGACTGCTTGGCCTCTCGACAAGTTTTCTTGAGAGCTTCCCAGAGAGCAGCTTCACAGGGGCTTGAGCAACTTGAGTGACGCAAATTCGAGGTTTGTCATTGTTATTCGCAAGTCTTCAGAGTCGACACTCACCGCACCAACTGTCGGTACCAAAATCGACATCAAATGTTGGTACCAAAATCGACACCAACTCTCCACGAACTACTGCGAGAAGAGTCGGATGCGGAGGAAAGGAGGTCAGAAACTAAAACACCTGCGAATAGCAAAACAGCAAGAAAGTCGATAAGCGGCAACACCAAATTTGGCCTGCCTCGTTGAATGCATCTTTTGCGGCGGACTTTTTATTGAAAGAACGACGTGGTTACAAAGGTTGAAAAGAAGCCGCGCGAGTAGAAAATCGCAAAAGCACTAAAAATGAGACCGCGGCTCTTAATAAGCGAGCTACTGGATTCGAGTTGACGTGCTTTAAGAGTGTTGCTCTCCTCTATTTATAAGTCTGGGGGTCTGCCCAAACGAGTAGGGCTAAGATAACCGCCTGCCCGGAGTATAGGAAAACCGGGCAGAAGTGACAAGGTACAAGCTTAAAAGAAAACAGGCAGACCGTGCAACTAGGTAGTTAGCTCCTGCGCAATCTGAGCGGCTTCTCCACAAGAGTTTACGGCTTGCCAATTTGGTGTTGAATGTCGTTAACGAACTCCTAACTGTGCGGTATGTATTTGGCTTGTGGCTGATCGCGGGCTCTTAGGTAAACAGTGCCCAACACCCAAAATATTTAATAATTAAGTGAGACAAATTAATTGGTTGATTATTTATTAATTAATTGATTGATTCATTTTAGTTTTTTTTTTCAAAATAGAGACCATAATAAATGAGACGAAACTATAGCAAACAGGAAAATCGCTCACAATGAGACACTAGCAATTTAGTGTCACCATCCTCGCCGAACTTGATGATCCTATGATTGCACACAAAAGCAAAACAATGCCTCATCACATAGACCGATGATCCTACCCTACTACGTGCAAATTGTTGATATCATGTCCAGATCGGAAGTACCACTGCAATCGTCGCCTATTGTTATTATCATTCAGAAGGACAATCCGTTGTTATAGATCTACTGTGTGTAGAACGTCGGTGACTTTCGTCTGGCACGTACGAAAATTGATGTAGAGCTGAACAGTCATCGAGTTTTTGTGGACTACACTCCACCCTTCAATTGTACAACGGCGACATCTTTTCAACACAACAATGCTACAAGAAATTATTTTTGCGCAAATTTAAGGAAAGAGATGACCAGTGACAACTTCATGCCTAGTGCCATTACCATTGTTCCGAGCTTGAGTACAAGCAAGAAGAAAAGGAAGGATGACATGGTATGGGCATAGGCTAGGCACCCTATGTGTTAATTTATTAATGTTGTATCGCGTTTTTTATATGTATCGCGTTTTTTATATGTATCGAGTTTTGTTATCGTCTGGTGCTTCGCACCCAGTTATCTTTAATTTAAGCTCAGTCATCTTTTATTATTAGTAGTAGTAGTATTGTTGTTCGAGTCATCATTAGTTGTTGGTAGTTAGTAGTTAATAAGTTGATATTTAAGTGTCATGTAAAGCTATTTATAGGGAAATGATGTCTTGAATGAAGGCATGTAAAATTGTAATCTATTTTTTTGTCCCTTGTATGAAATTTTGGTAACATCTCTCTTTCTCTCCCTCTCTCTCACACATTCTATCTCTCTCTCAAGCATATCCTGCTTAGGCAGTCGCGGTTCTAGCTTCATAGTAACATCATATCCGCCCTTCAACCACCCTCCGGCAAAGAGACCCATGTCCTGTGAGTTTGCCCATAACAGATGGACATAGAAATTGTTAAGTACGAAAAATATCTACAATACATGATGAAAAAGATACTTACGGATGGCTATCTAAGAACTTAAGAAAATATTAAAAACTAAAAATTTGCTTGGCTTACCTATGGAATGTCTTATGTGCTATTATTGAATTCCCGTCAAATACACATCCAGCAAAATGCCCTCCAGTCAAAAGCAAAACAATCCTCAAGTGGGTTCTATCTCGAGGTTCAGAGAGTAAATCTTTCAACCTTCTGGTCAGCTCATCCTCCCCTATAATCAACGCACTTCCATCACGTTTTGCATGTCTTACTTCAAAATCATCTAGAGTAACATCCTCAGCTTCATCCAGAATCAAAGTTCTCCATACAGAAACTATCTCTCCAGAATGGAGACGGATATGCAACTTCTGTTTAACTCCTTCCCTTGTTTTCAGTGATGCGACTACACCATTTTCAATCTCATCTTCGGAGCCCGAAATACTAGATACATCGAAAGCATCAAATGAAGAATCGAAGCTCTGCTCATCAAACTCTTCCTCATTGACGATATTCTTACCAGCAACACTCAGCTTAATCTACGAATCAATAGAAATTTAAAAAAAATAGGTAAATTGAAGTGTCGAATTTTGAAAAGTTGATTGCAAAAACTGTGATAGGGTTTCCTCAGATAGTAATAGAAGACAAGTTAAAGTAAAAAAAAAAACCCTTCGAATGGACTTGGAAAATAAATTGAGGAGGGGGAGCTCACATTGAGGCGGTGTATGTCTGATTTGAAATGAAAACGCTGCTCCTGGAGGGATTCAAAATCCAATTTGCAGGTGTTGCATGCCCATCGCTGGATAGATCCCTTCACCTTCTCTTTCGTGATATTTAATGTGGATTCCTCTACAACGGAGACATCCTCTGCGATTGCGACCGTACCGTTCGAACCAAGTTGAGGAGATGGAGAAGGGTCCTCCTTGGGTATATTCAAAGAATGGTGAAAGAGGAGTAAGCGGCAGGACTCGAAGAAATCGGAAGGAAGATCGAAAAGGGAGCGGAATTTTTGCTCCCGCTGAGTCTTCTCAGCCGCTGCCATTGAAGAAGAAGGAAAATAGCAGTTTCCTTCGGAAGAGTGCAGACTGCAGATGAGAAAATGAGGCTCTGTTTGCTTGCTGTTGCTGATGAAAAGTTGAAAAACTGTGGATTCTTAAAAAATTGTTTGGGTGAAACGGAGTTTATGAAACGGAGTTTTCAAAAAGTTGTTTGGATACAAAACGGAGTTTTGAATTTTTTTTTCAAATTTAACACAATAAAATTTCATTCATACATTTTTTTTCAATCATAACATATATTTTTCAATAATTAACATCTTCTACATAACGTAACACTCAACGCAGAAAATCTTTTTTTTCATCCAGACTTTTTTTAACTCTATGTTCTAGCTTCAAACACCTGATCTGCTATAATATCACGCAGTGCAATCATCTCCTCTACACCAGCTGCAGTGTCTGAGCAATATTCTTGTCGCCTTTGAGAGGTCATCTCAAGATATGGATCTCTTTGCTCAGACTCAATGAAATCTATATCTACACGCGAAGGGTGGCGACGAATGAAATTATGCAGTGGCATCGTGGCGATCATTATACGTGCTTGTTTGTCGAAGCTATAGTTTGGCATGTCCCGTAGTATTGTCCACTTCTTCTTCCAGACACCGAATGAGTGCTCTATCACACTTCTAAGCGATGAGTGTGCATGATTGAACATCTCCTGACATCCTTCTGCTCGACGACCACCACGAGCAAAGTCAGGTAGAGGATATCGCGTGTTCTGATATGGTTTTAAGTAACCCATTTACAGTGGATACCCAGAGTCAAACAAGTAATATTTTTCTGCACATTAATAATAATTATTTAGTTGTCCAAATATTATTAGGAATAAACAAATAAAACAAATTTAATAATTACCCGGAGGTGCATGAGGGAAATTATAACGCGGATCACTTAGGGCAACATTGAATATACGACTATCGTGTGCTGATCCTTTCCAACCAGTCATAACAAAAGTAAAGCACATATTAAAATCACAAGCTGCCATGACATTTTGAGTTGGACTTCCATGCCTCCCATGTACGATACTTGACTTCCAACTGGCACACACGCGTGAACATGTGTCACATCTATCGCTCCAATGCAATTCCTAAAAAAAGGGATGTAACGTCTGTCATATAGAATCTCTGGTGGTGTTCCAGAAAAATTTCTATCTGATGGTTGTATCACTTCCTTCGATAATTTCATCAATGCGCGAAGACCATGAGAAAAAAATCTGTTAATTGTCTCTGTTGAATGCTGAAATCGCTCGCACGTTTTTCTCATTGATTCATTATGTGACAATATGTATACCGTCAATGCTAAGATTTCACTTGATGCAGTTCTGCGAGATCCTTGGAAACCACATACAGTAATAAATCCATAAAAAATTCTTGACTCATCATAAAAGAGTCATGAAATCGAACTCGAAGCGCACGAAGAAGCTCACCAACTTATTTGTCGCCAGTTTGTTTTGATGTCATTCGAAGAACTGGACCAGTTAACAGACCAGTATATTCTGATACCAAACATATTGCCGATACCACATTTTGATGACTTACAATAGCATAATTTCTTCTTGTAGTCTGCTGCTCTTCCGTCGAATATTCGGAATCATCAGTAGACATTTCCTGTTAATATACACGAAGAATAAATACAGATAATGCAAAAAATAGAGGGGTGCACAACCATGAATACTAGAATAATGATATCCACATCCACAAAAGATATAAACACCACATTACAGATAACATGAGTCCACGGATAACATGAGTGCACTGATAACAAACAATAGAGATAAACAAAATCATGAGTCCACAGATGACAAAATCCAAAAAACGGAACAGCTAAGATAATATCAAAGGCTCCCTATTAACCCCCACGAAGAAAACAGTTACGCAGCCACTTGACGTTCTGGGAATCTGGAAGGCACAGAAAAGTCTCTCTATGACTTTTATCCATAAAATATGTGATGGCGAAATCATTGAAGTCTTCATCAGCTATCACTTCTGGGTACATGACTAATTTGTCTAATGCTCGCTGAATACTAAACTCAGAAGAAGGTTTTGGTGGTGGCTCTTGGATGCATCTGCTGATGGTCTTAGAAGACTCCGCCAAATCTTGTAATACAGAGCTAACAGGTTTGTTTTTTCATTCCCTTTTTTGGAAACTTTTGATTTACCGTCATGAGTTGCAGGACCCTTGTTGACCTCAACGTCTACATGTTCACCATCTGACATCACTCTTTCATCAAAAGACTCTGGTGGATCATTGATGGTGTTGGGGGTACATGAATGATGTCCCGTCGCGACAACAGCACTGAACATCAGGGTGGGTTTCTCCTCTAACTCTGGATGGATGCCTGAATACCGAAATTTCTTGGCGGCCGGGACAACCTGAAAAGTTATAGCTTTTTGTATACTTGAATTAGGAAAATTTTATTTTACAAAATTAATGACTTTAAAAAAGAATACCTTCAATCGCTCATCTCACCACTCGTCGAAGGCGTCGATAGTTTTCCTTGATGTATTCCAACCTAACCCGGTCTCACCACGTTTTAACTCCATCAAGAGTTTCCATTCCTTCTTCATATGATCCCATTTATTTTTGAATTGGACTCTATCGTATTTCTTTTCAGTTGACTCTTCAAATTTCGTCATAATATTACTTCACCCCTCCTTGTTAAAATGCGTCATTGGTCGATTCCCGAGTTCTATCTCTTTTATGCAAATATCGCAAAAGAGCATAACATCGGCATTATCCCACATTGCGGCAACACCACCATCTTTTGTTTTGCCCATCTTTATAAGACAAACACACGCATATACAAACAACATTCAAAAACATTATAAATGTAAATCTAAACAAAATATGGTCGGGATTTAAAGCTAAATCTAAACAAGATGAACACAAGCATATCACATACACATATTACTCACACATATACACACACACAATATATAACACACATTCAACACACACACACACATTCATCACACACACTCAACACACACATTCATCAAACACATTCAACACACATACACACACACACATTCATCACACACATTCAATACACACACACACACACACACACACACACACACACACACACACACACACACACAAACATACATATACATACACACACACACACACACACACACACACAACAACACATACACACATATAAAACACACATTCATCACACACATTCAACACACACATTCATCACACGCACATTCAACACACACACACACATTCATCACACACATTCAACACACACACATTCAACACACACACATTCAACACACACACCCTAAACAAAAACACAAAGATTACAACCCCATCCAAAACACATACCATACAAATTTGCAATGGAGATGAAGAGAGGCGTATACCTCAGCGAAGGAACCACCGGAGCAAGGGAGATCTGGAGCGATTGGCCGATCGTTAGTCGTTGGTGGCTCTGGCTGCGGTGTGGAAAAACAAGGGATGAGGTTAGGGGAACGAAACCTCAGTTTCCTATGTGAGATTAGGGGAAGAGATACATACCGCTCGACGCCAGAAGTTTCGTCGCCGGCTAGGGGAAGCTCCAGCGCCAAACGGTGCTTCACGCACGCTGCTCGAACGACAACGGGTCTTCGTCAATTGGATCGGGAGAAGAGGAAGCTCCAGCGACAAGCTTCACGCACGCTGCTCGATCCCGATTTCAGTTTCGAACGACGACGAAAGCTCCAGCGACGATTGGATTGGGAGCAGAGGAAGCTCCAGCGACAAGCTTCATGCACGCTCCTCCATGCCGATTCAGCTTTGAATGACGACGGAAGCTCCGGCGACAAGGTTCTTCGTTTGGATTGGGAGCGAGGAAGGGAGCTAGGTTTATCGGGAAGAAACGGCGGCTGACCGAAGAATATTATCGCGGATGAGTTATAGGAGAAAACAGCGGTTTCTATTAAACATTGTTTCCATCATAAGCCGCACCAAACGGTGCTTATTTGCAAAAGGACGGTGCGTTTCCACCGCACCACTGCGAATAAGCCGCGCCAAACGCCCCTGAGTTATTTTGATATATATATATATATATATATATATATATATATATATATATATATATATATATATATATATATATATATATATATATATATATATCTTTCCTTAAAAATAAGTTATTCCAAAAAAATATTGAAATACATATATTTATCTAATGTAATCATGATGATGGGATTCTCCTAAATTTTTTAGGGCGTTTATATTAGCAGGCTCTATATGGCTATTGAGTATTCACAGCCCAAAGATAATAGCAGCTCAAAAAATAGCTATTGGCAGCCTGATGGATATTGACAGCCCAAAAAATTAAGTTTTTAAAAGGTATTTTTAGGAAAAGTGTTCAACATGAAAGTTGTAGATCTCGACGAGATCTACAACTTTTATGTTGAACATTTTTTCTAAAAAAAGTCATATATTAGGCTTATTTTCAAAAGGCGTGGAATCCGGGCAGAATTCGCATCATTCCGCCTGGATTCCGTATCTTTTGAAAATAGGTCTGTTATATGACATTTTTAGAAAAAGTGTTCAACATAAAAGTTGTAAATCTCGTCAAGATAGACAACGTTTATGTTGAACCTTTTTTAAAAAAATGTCATATAGGTGATCTTTCTTCAAAAGGCGCATGTTCCGCATTTTGAGCTGCTATTAGCGGTCATTATATGTGTGTGTTTTATTATTTGGTCGGGATGTCAATAGCCAAAGTCGGGCTCCCAATATAAATGCTCATTTTTTTAAATTAAACCGAGAAGATATCGACTGAAGACACGAAGGAAAAACAGCCCGTCTGAACGAGTCGCACGCTGCTAGCCGCCCTCACCCAAAGACCTGAAATCACCCTGAAAGAAGGGGAGGAACGATGTGTGGACGCCCAAACAGCACTCCTAGGAATGCGCACTGCATGCTCCCGTGCGCGCGCCGGCAGCTCCCTCCACCTTTGGCCACTGTCGCCGCCAGGCACCTTGCCCGGGCTTGCCCGGACCGCTCGGGGAGGGGGGCACTTTTGTCTTTATGCTAATGTTGATGAGCAAGGTGATCGAAACGGAGCGATGTCATTCGTCAAACACAAATTCCGCCCTGACGCAATTACAGTGTATCCCTCCAGAAAACTATAAATAGGCTCTCAGATATTCATTTGAAAGCAAGCAACTCTAGAGGCTAGAAAGAGCTCTGAGATTTTCCGGCGAGAACGTGGGACTTTTATCGTTTCTCCGCTCACAATTCGTCATGCTCCCTCTATAGTGCGAAGGCATCTCAAAGCTTTTATGGCATGACATTCTTCCCAACCGGAGCGTTCTCACCAACGCTCCGACTCAGCAGGAGCGTTTTTATCGAGCCTCCGTGGACTTAGCAATTCTTGCCAACCAGAGCGCTCTTACCAACGCTCAGACTCAGTAGGAGCGCTTCATTGAGACTCCGTGGACTTAGCGATTCTTCCCAACCAGAGCACTCTCACCAAGGCTCTGACTCAGCAGTAGCGCATATATTGAGGCTGTAACGCCCTTGATTTTCTGATAATTAATTTTAATCATCTTATTGGTGTAATAATGACGTGAGGGCGTTACGTTTAGGCAGAGTTAGTGGTGCGTCATCGTTAATGCGTTTTCGCGTCCGTTTTGATTAAGTCGACCAAATTTCTAGCTTGCCAGAATTTAGATTTTAGACCTTAGAAAATTTAATTTATTAATTTTATTCATGATCGTCAAATTTCGTTATGATCCGACCTATGTTTGAAGCCTGACAAATTTCCAAAGATTTAAAGAATTTTTGTTTGTTGTTAACTTCGAAAAAATTTAGCTCACATGCGACACATAGAACTCTGATTTCGACTTTGCCGTTGGATTTGCAGTACCGACGTTTGCCTTTGGGCGAAGTTCATCGGAATCGGAGTAGGTTTAGTTGTTGGTAGCCAATTTGAGGTTTTAACTCTTAAGTTATAAATGAATAATTATTATTATTATTTTTTAATTAAAAAATTTCAATTCAAATGCCTTGAAAAGATAACCAACCAGCTTATATTTGCATAATTTCAAGACTTTCTTCTTTCCCAAGAAATCAACCAGAGAGTCGTGAGGGAGAAGAAGAACTATTCTCTTCTTCCGGTCGGTCGCCGTTGTGGTGGCTCCGGTGCTCAGATTTTTCGTCGGAAAATTGTTTCGGAAAACTCTCGTCGAGATCTTCACATGTGTGGTAAGTTTTTTCAGTTTCGCGTTTTGTTGGCGTTATGGTAAGCGGCCCTTGTTGAAGCCAAAATTGACCTCTGTGGAGTTCGGGGTCCCTGAAAAGGGGTGACCTCACACCTACTACACTCGAGAGAACGTCACGGACCGGAGACTTAGGAGACTATGAACAGACCCTCGGCTCTAGCGCGGAGGTCGCACCTCACACCCGGAAGGCTACCTGAGCTCTTCCCCTCCCTCACCAAAAGGGCTAGGCTAGGTGCCTTGGAGAGCTCTCTCTACTCAACCAAGAAGAAGCTAAGGGAGGAGGAAGCTAAGAAAAGGATCCTCTCCAAGGCACCCAAGGGGGTCTATTTATAGTTTTTCCAAGTCCCGGGGGTAAAAAGACCGAAATACCCTTACGGCCAAAAGGCCTCGGGCCAATAGAAAACAGCCACGCCGGGGGGTAAAGGGGGAATTCCCCCCGAGGGCAAGAAGGTAAAACTACAGGGGGGCAAGGGCGAGACCGCGACCTCTGACCGGTCTCGCCCCGCCAGGCTGCCAAGCTAGAAGGGGCAGGGGCGAGACCCCGGCCCCCGGCCGGTCTCGCCCCACCAGGCCGCCAGGCTAGAAGGAGCAGGGGGCGAGACCACGGCCCCCGGCCGGTCTCGCCCCACCAGGCCGCCAAGCTAGAAGGGGCAGGGGGAGAGACCACGGCCCCCGACCGGTCTCGCCCCACCAGGGCGCCAAGCAGAAGGAGGCGGGGGCGAGACCCTGGCCTCCGGCCGGTCTCGCCCCACCAGGCCGCCAGGCTAGAAGGGGCAGGGGGCGAGACCACGGCCCCCGGCCGGTCTCGCCCCACCAGGCCGCCAAGCAGAAGGGGCAGGGGCGAGACCACGGCCCCCGGCCGGTCTCGCCCCACCAGGCCGCCAGGCTAGAAGGGGCAGGGGGCGAGACCACGGCCCCCGGCCGGTCTCGCCCCACCAGGCCGCCAAGCAGAAGGAGGCGGGGGCGAGACCCTGGCCCCCGGCCGGTCTCGCCCCACCAGGTCGCCAGGCTAGAAGGGGCAGGGGGCGAGACCACGGCCCCCGGCCGGTCTCGCCCCACCAGGCCGCCAAGCAGAAGGAGGCGGGGGCGAGACCCTGGCCCCCGGCCGGTCTCGCCCCACCAGGCCGCCTAGCACCTATCGGGACGGGGCGGGTGTTAGCCAGCTTGTCGCGCCAGCCCCCCAAAAGAGGGCCACTGGGGGGAGGTAGATTTTTCCTCCCCCTACTAGTATGTTTCCAAGCTAGAGCCAAAATTGACCACCGAGAGTACAAAATCTCCCAAAAGCTTAAAACTATACAGGGGCGAATACGGGGTTGTACACAATCCCCGCTCTTTTCGAGGTTGGCACAAACTCGGAAAGAAATGTCCAACCCAACGTATTCGCTGAGTGCGATTTCCTTGCGCGCCTCTCCGGGGAGTCAACCTGCCATGCCAGCTATGAGAGCCTGGGTGGCGAGACCCCCTCCAGGTAAAAAATACTTAGCCTCCACGAGAGGTACCACCGGCCCTGCCAGCTAGTGAGAGCCTGGCAGTGGGATTCTCATCGGATCAAAGGGGCTTTTACTCCCACCGAGGCACATTTGACCCAACCAGCTAATGAGAGCCTGGCTGAGGAGATCCTCTCGGGGGTGGGACTTGATCTCCCCGAGGCACATTCGACCCAACCAGCTAGTGGGAGCTTGGCTGAGGAGATCCTCTCGGGGGTGGGACTTAATCTCCCCGAGGCACATTCGACCCAACCAGCTAGTGGGAGCCTGGCTGAGGAGATCCTCTCGGGGGTGGGACTTGATCTCCCCGAGGCACATTCGACCAAACCAGCTAGTGGGAGACTGGCTGAGGAGATCCTCTCGGAGCAAACGGTACCTGACCTCCACGAGAGGTCAACCTGCCCTGCCAGCTAGTGGGAGCCTGACAGCGGAACCATCTCGAAGCAAAAAGTACCTGACCTCCACGAGAGGTCAACCTGCCCTGCCAGCTAGTGGGAGCCTGACAGCGGAATCCATCTCGGAGCTAAGGGCTTGGCTTCCACGAGAGATCGACCTGCCCTGTCAGCTAGGTGAGAGCCTGACAGCGGAACCCATCTCGGAGCTAAGGGCTTGGCTTCCACGAGAGATCAACCTGCCCTGCCAGCTAGGTGAGAGCCTGGCAGCGGAATCCATCTCGGAGCAAAGGAATAGTCTTCCACGAGAGATCAACCTGCCATGTCAGCTAGGTGGGAGCCTGGCAGCGGAATCCATATCGGAGTAAAGGGCTAGGCTTCCACGAGAGATCAACCTGCCCTGCCAGCTAGGTGAGAGCCTGGCAGCGGAATCCATCTCGGAGCTAAGGGCTTGGCTTCCACGAGAGATCAATCTGCCCTGTCAGCTAGGTGAGAGCCTGGCAGCGGAATCCATCTCGGAGCAAAGGACTAGGCTTCCACGAGAGATCAACCTGCCCTGCCAGCTAGGTGAGAGCCTGGCAGCGGAACCCATCTCGGAGCTAAGGACTAGGCTTCCACGAGAGATCAACCTGCCCTACCAGCTAGGTGAGAGCCTGACAGCGGAATCCATCTCGGAGCAAAGGACTAGGCTTCCACGAGAGATCAACCTGCCCTGCCAGCTAGGTGCGAGCATGGCAGCGGAATCCATCTCGGAGCAAAGGGCTTGACTTCCACGAGAGATCAACCTGCCCTGCCAGCTAGGTGAGAGCCTGGCAGCGGAATCCATCTCGGAGCAAAGGACTAGGCTTCCACGAGAGATCAACCTGCCCTGTCAGCTAGGTGGGAGCCTGGAAGCGGAATCCATCTCGGAGCAAAGGGCTAGGCTTCCACGAGAGATCAGCCTGCCCTGCCAGCTAGGTGAGAGCCTGGCAGCGGAATCCATCTCGGAGCTAAGGGCTTGGCTTCCACAAGAGATCAACCTGCCCTGTCAGCTAGGTGAGAGCCTGGCAGCGGAATCCATCTCGGAGCAAAGGACTAGGCTTCCACGAGAGATCAACCTGCCCTGCCAGCTAGGTGAGAGCCTGGCAGCGGAACCCATCTTGGAGCTAAGGACTAGGCTTCCACGAGAGATCAACCTGCCCTGTCAGCTAGGTGAGAGCCTGGCAGCGGAATCCATCTCGGAGCAAAGGATTAGGCTTCCACGAGAGATCAACCTGCCCTGCCAGCTAGGTGAGAGCCTGGCAGCGGAATCCATCTCGGAGCAAATGGCTAGGCTTCCACGAGAGATCAACCTGCCCTGCCAGCTAGGTGAGAGCCTGGCAGCGGAATCCATCTCAGAGCAAAGGGCTAGGCTTCCACGAGAGATCAACCTACCCTGCCAGCTAGGTGAGAGCCTGTCAGCGGAATCCATCTCGGAGCAAGGGGTACCTGACCTCCACGAGAGGTCAACCTGCCCTGCCAGCTAGTGGGAGCCTGGCAGCGGAACCGTCTCGGAGCAAAGGGTACCTGACCTCCACAAGAGGTCAACCTGCCCTGCCAGCTAGTGGGAGCCTGGCAGCGGAACCATCTCGGAGCAAACGGTACCTGACCTCCACGAGAGGTCAACCTGCCCTGCCAGCTAGTGGGAGCCTGACAGCGGAACCATCTCGGAGCAAGGGGTACCTGACCTCTACGAGAGGTCAACCTGCCCTGCCAGCTAGTGGGAGCCTGACAGCGGAACCGTCTCGGAGCAAAGGGTACCTGACCTCCACGAGAGGTCAACCTGCCCTGCCAGCTAGTGGGAGCCTGGCAGCGGAACCATCTCGGAGCAAGGGGTACCTGACCTCCACGAGAGGTCAACCTGCCCTGCCAGCTAGTGGGAGCCTGGCAGCGAAACTGTCTCGGAGCAAAGGGTACCTGACCTCCACGAGAGGTCAACCTGCCCTGCCAGCTAGTGGGAGCCTGGCAGCGGAACCATCTCGGAGCAAGGGGTACCTGACCTCCACGAGAGGTCAACCTGCCCTGCCAGCTAGTGGGAGCCTGGCAGCGGAACCATCTTGGAGCAAGGGGTACCTGACCTCCACGAGAGGTCAACCTGCCCTGCCAGCTAGTGGGAGCCTGGCAGCGGAACCATCACGGAGCAAAGGGTACCTGACCTCCACGAGAGGTCAACCTGCCCTGCCAGCTAGTAGGAGCCTGGCAGCGGAACCGTCTCGGAGCAAAGGGTACCTGACCTCCACGAGAGGTCAACCTGCCCTGCCAGCTAGTGGGAGCCTGGCAGCGGAACCATCTCAGAGCAAGGGGTACCTGACCTCCACGAGAGGTCAACCTGCCCTACCAGCTAGTGGGAGCCTGGCAGCGGAACCGTCTCAGAGCAAAGGGTACCTAACCTCCACGAGAGGTCAACCTGCCCTGCCAGCTAGTGGGAGCCTGGCAGCGGAACCATCTCGGAGCAAGGGGTACCTGACCTCCACGAGAGGTCAACCTGCCCTGCCAGCTAGTGGGAGCCTGGCAGCGGAATCCATCTCGGAGCAAGGGGTACCTGACCTCCACGAGAGGTCAACCTGCCCTGCCAGCTAGTGGGAGCCTGACAGCGGAACCGTCTCGGAGCAAAGGGTACCTGACCTCCACGAGAGGTCAACCTGCCCTGCCAGCTAGTGGGAGCCTGGCAGCGGAACCATCTCGGAGCAAAGGGTACCTGACCTCCACGAGAGGTCAACCTGCCCTGCCAGCTAGTGGGAGCCTGGCAGCGGAACCATCTCGGAGCAAGGGGTACCTGACCTCTACGAGAGGTCAACCTGCCCTGCCAGCTAGTGGGAGCCTGGCAGCGGAACCGTCTCGGAGCAAAGGGTACCTGACCTCCACGAGAGGTCAACCTGCCCTGCCAGCTAGTGGGAGCCTGTCAGCGGAACCATCTCAGAGCAAGGGGTACCTGACCTCCACGAGAGGTCAACCTGCCCTGCCAGCTAGTGGGAGCCTGGCAGCGGAACCGTCTCGGAGCAAAGGGTACCTGACCTCCACGAGAGGTCAACCTGCCCTGCCAGCTAGTGGGAGCCTGGCAGCGGAACCATCTCGGAGCAAGGGGTACCTGACCTCCACGAGAGGTCAACCTGCCCTGCCAGCTAGTGGGAGCCTGGCAGCGGAACCATCTCGGAGCAAAGGGTACCTGACCTCCACGAGAGGTCAACCTGCCCTGCCAGCTAGTGGGAGCCTGGCAGCGGAACCATCTCGGAGCAAAGGGTACCTGACCTCCACGAGAGGTCAACCTGCCCTGCCAGCTAGTGGGAGCCTGGCAGCGGAACCGTCTCGGAGCAAGGGGTACCTGACCTCCACGAGAGGTCAACTTGCCCTGCCAGCTAGTGGGAGCCTGGCAGCGGAACCGTCTCGGAGCAAAGGGTACCTGACCTCCACGAGAGGTCAACCTGCCCTGCCAGCTAGTGGGAGCCTGGCAGCGGAACCATCTCGGAGCAAGGGGTACCTGACCTCCACGAGAGGTCAACCTGCCCTGCCAGCTAGTGGGAGCCTGGCAGCGGAACCATCTCGGAGCAAGGGGTACCTGACCTCCATGAGAGGTCAACCTGCCCTGCCAGCTAGTGGCAGCCTGGCAGCGGAACCATCTCGGAGCAAGGGGTACCTGACCTCCATGAGAGGTCAACCTGCCCTGCCAGCTAGTGGCAGCCTGGCAGCGGAACCGTCTCGGAGCAAAGGGTACCTGACCTCCACGAGAGGTCAACCTGCCCGGCCAGCTAGTGGGAGCCTGGCAGCGGAACCATCTCGGAGCAAGGGGTACCTGACCTCCACAAGAGGTCAACCTGCCCTGCCAGCTAGTGGGAGCCTGGCAGCGGAACCGTCTCGGAGCAAAGGGTACCTGACCTCCACGAGAGGTCAACCTGCCCTGCCAGCTAGTGAGAGCCTGGCAGCGGAACCGTCTCGGAGCAATGGGACTTGGTAAAGAAAAAAGACATTACATACAACCTACCCTGACCTAACTTGGCAGGGGATACTCATTACAAGGAAAATACATATGGAACTCTGCGCGAGTTAGGGTGAGATCTCTCCACTCACTCCCTATTCCTTGGGGCCTCGGTTCCTTCCCCCTGAGCGATTCCTCCTTCGTCTTTTTCTCCCTTGGCCGACCGCCAAAACTTGATGTGGTGGAGATGGGAGTTGCCTGGGTTCCTGCCTCCCTGGGGCACTCTCGCCTAACCACCTTGGGGCAGCCTCGCCGAGATCCCTGGAAGCTGTCTTGCCGAGATCCCTTGAAGCTGTCTCGCCGAGATCCCTTGAAGCTGTCTCGCCGAGAATGGGGGGAGCTAGCTCCTGGGGGATCGGGGTGGAGCTTCCACCCTGAGGAGCAATGCTTCGCAACATCCCCATGATGCCTTGGATGGAGGCCATGAACTCTTGCCTCCCAACAAAGGGTCCTGGGCTGGGGAGCTTGCCGAGATCATCACTACCTCCTTGACCTCCCATCATGACACCCTCTCGAGATCTTCTGTGCTGGTCACTCTCCACGCTCACCGCACCAAAGGTGTTGAAGCCAAAATTGACCTCTGTGGAGTTCGGGGTCCCTGAAAAGGGGTGACCTCACACCTACTACACTCGAGAGAATGTCACGGACCGGAGACTTAGGAGACTATGAACAGACCCTCGGCTCTAGCGCGGAGGTCCCACCTCACACCCGGAAGGCTACCTGAGCTCTTCCCCTCCCTCACCAAAAGGGCTAGGCTAGGTGCCTTGGAGAGCTCTCTCTACTCAACCAAGAAGAAGCTAAGGGAGGAGGAAGCTAAGAAAAGGATCCTCTCCAAGGCACCCAAGGGGGTCTATTTATAGTTTTTCCAAGTCCCGGGGGTAAAAAGACCGAAATACCCTTACGGCCAAAAGGCCTCGGGCCAATAGAAAACATCCACGTCGGGGGGTAAAGGGGGAATTCCCCCCGAGGGCAAGAAGGTAAAACTGCAGGGTGGCAAGGGCGAGACCACGGCCTCTGACCGGTCTCGCCCCGCCAGGCCGCCAAGCTAGAAGGGGCAGGGGCGAGACCCCGGCCCCCGGCCGGTCTCGCCCCACCAGGCCGCCAGGCTAGAAGGAGCAGGGGGTGAGACCATGGCCCCCGGCCGGTCTCGCCCCACCAGGCCGCCAAGCTAGAAGGGGCAGGGGGCGAGACCACGGCCCCCGGCCGATCTCGCCCCACCAGGCCGCCAAGCAGAAGGAGGCGGGGGCGAGACCCTGGCCTCCGGCCGGTCTCGCCCCACCAGGCCGCCAGGCTAGAAGGGGCAGGGGGCAAGACCACGGCCCCCAGCCGGTCTCGCCCCACCAGGCCGCCAAGCAGAAGGGGCAGGGGCGAGACCACGGCCCCCGGCCGGTCTCGCCCCACCAGGCCGCCAGGCTAGAAGGGGCAGGGGGCGAGACCACGGCCCCCGGCCGGTCTCGCCCCACCAGGCCGCCAAGCAGAAGGAGGCGGGGGCGAGACCCTGGCCCCCTGCCGGTCTCGCCCCACCAGGCCGCCAGGCTAGAAGGGGCAGGGGGCGAGACCACGGCCCCCGGCCGGTCTCGCCCCACCAGGCCGCCAAGCAGAAGGAGGCGGGGGCGAGACCCTGGCCCCCGGCCGGTCTCGCCCCACCAGGCCGCCTAGCACCTATCGGGACGGGGCGGGTGTTAGCCAGCTTGTCGCGCCAGCCCCCCAAAAGAGGGCCACTGGGGGGAGGTAGATTTTTCCTCCCCCTACTAGTATGTTTCCAAGCCAGAGCCAAAATTGGCCACCGAGAGTACAAAATCTCCCAAAAGCTTAAAACTATACAGGGGCCAATACGGGGTTGTACATCCCTAACTTTTGATTCTTGTTTAATCTTTCTAGTTATTCTTGTCACGCCTTTGTTTGGGTCAATCTTCAACGTGGAGTGTTTAAGAGGTTGGAAATCTGGTGAAGTTGAGGCAAGTGGTGGTTAGTTACCATTGCTTATTTCTTCTTTAAATTTCTTACTTTCTTATCTTTCCTTCAATTTAGAAAAATAGATTTTTGCTTCTTGATGTTAGCATAATTTTATGAAGTTATTATTCTCATCTCAAATTATTCTCCTAAAGTTCTTCCTTCTTGTACCAAAAATTCGCTTGATTTATGTTTCTCCTAAATGTTCAACTATGCTAAATTGCTTGCCTTTTTCTGCTAATGTTGTTATTTTCCAAATTTAGTATCAAGTTCTTTTCTCCTGAGAGCATCTAAACCCTTTTTCTGGAGCTTACTTATGTGTTCCAGTTTGAGTATTGTCAGGTCATGATTTTTCTGTTTGAAACGAGAAATTTGTCTATAGTGTCTTTTGTAGCTTTGATAGCTTTGATAGTCTTCTATAGACCATATCTTTTTGTAGCTTTGATAGTCTTGGATAAACAATATCGCTTTGTAGCTTTGTAGCTTTGTAGCTTTGATAGCTTTGATAGTCTTGTATAGACCATATCTTTGTGTAGCTTTAATAACTTTGATAGTCTGACATAGACCATTTCGTTTTGTAGCTTTGAGAGTCTTGTATAGACCATATAGTTTTGTAGTTTTGATAACTTTGATACTCTTGTATAGACCATATTGTTTTGTAGCTTCGATAGCTTTTATAGTCTTGTATAGACCATATCATTTTGTACCTTTGATAGTCTTGCATAGACCATATCACTTTGATAACTTTGATAGTCTTGTATAGACCATATCGTTGTGTAGCTTTAATAGCTTTTATTGTCTGGCATTGACCATTTCATTTTGTAGCTTTGAGAGCCTTGTATAGACCATATAGTTTTGTAGCTTTGATAGTCTTGTATAGACCATATTGTTTTGTAGCTTTGATAGCTTTTATAGTCTTATATAGACCATATCCTTTTGTACTTTTGATAGTCTTGCATAGACCATATCGTTTTGTAGATTTGATAGTCTTGTATAGGCCATATCATTTTGTAGCTTTGATAGTCTTGTATAGATCATATCGCTTTGTAGCTTTGATAGTCTTGTATAGGCCATATCGTTTTGTTAGCTTTGATAGTCTTGTATAGGCAATACCGTCTCGTTAGTATGCTATACTCTCTTGTATGTTGTGTCATCTTGTATAGGCTACACCGTTGTACATGCTCGGTCGTCATGTTCTTTTTTTCTGTTGTCGTGAGTCTCGACGCTAAGTCTTGTATGGTGCCAGTAAGCAAAAAATCTTCAATTTTTTATAAGGTGATTATTATTCTGATTTTTTAATGGTAAAACATGCGCATATTTTTTTCTACTCACTTTGAGTTGTACTTAAACTTGTCTCCAATCTTGTTTAGGATTGTATATATATATATACACACACACACACACACACACATATTGGACTGTGTGTGTTAATGGGATTAGCCATTATCATAGTGCTTATTTATGTTATATGATGGACTGTGAACGTTAGTGGGATGAGCCACTGTCACAGTGTCTGCTTATGATTTGATGGATTGTGAGCGTTAGTGGAATAAGCCACTGTCACAGTGTCTGCTTATGATTTGATGAACTGTGTGTTGGGTTTCTCTATGAGGATGGCACAACACTTGTGCACGCAGCGGAAAAAGTAAAACATCAAGAAAACCCAAAAGAAATGGGATCGGGCCATGATAGTTGAATCAAGAAGTTAACACACAACTATGCAAAATTACCTCGGTGGCGTTGAGTCACAACTCAACGGAGATGCTCCAAACTTTGTATTCCTGCTGGTGGCGAGTTCTTCGTGGAATAATATCCACGTTTCTGCAGAAATCCACACGAGCGGGAGAATGCCGAGCTTTCCGTCGCACGGTAGATCGGGAAGGATGAAGACCGCACCTTGCTTCTCCACGGACTGCTAGGTCCGCGCCAGGAAGAGCAACACCAGCGACGATCACCGGAGAGAAGGAGGTCGACGGAGCGAACACGGCGGCGGCGGAACACTTCCGTCGGCGGCGGGATTCGGGATCAGCGGAACTGCGGAACGCTTCCGTCGCGCGATTCGATCAGCACGCAAGGAACAGAACAGATGTATCCCGAAAAACCCTAAGTGGCCCTTTTATCCCGAAGGCATAAATAGACTTAGGTCAATCGCTATCCGCAGACCACCCAGAAATAGGGTTCCAGAATCGGCGAGTATCAGTCGGTGAGAATCGGCGACAATCGGCGAGAATCACTCGGCAGGTTCGGCGAGAATCAGTCGGCGGGTATCACCTAGGATCGGCGAGAATCAGAGTACAATACTCGACGATTCTCGCCGAATGCTGGGTGTACCAAAATCGTCGACCGTCGACCTGCGGTCGACGATTCTCGTCGATCGTCGAGAATCAGAGAACCTATTCTTGACGATTCTCGTCGATCGGCGAGAATCAGAGAACCATTCTCGACGATTCTCGTCGATCGGCGAGAATCAGAGTACCATACTCTACGATTCTCGTCGATCGGCGAGAATCAGAGTACCATACTCTACGATTCTCGTCGATCTTCGGTTGACCATTCATACCAGTCCTTCAAGGCAATATTTGCCCAACCCGACGATACTTTAAGGCAACACTTTGACCATAGCCCCATTCAGGTCGGTGATTGGTAACCTTTACCAACACAGTCAATCATCCAACTTCTCCACATCTCTTATGTGTGACCATGCATGCTCATATCGCGTTGGCAGTGAGGTTACATGTTTGACCACTTCTAGATCACAATGGTAACTCCAACAGACTCCCACTTGATCTTGAAAGTATCAAACCAAAAACTTCACAAACAATGAGCGGCATCTAGCAATGCTTCATTGCTCCCCAAGCAATAAGAGTTTATAACTCATAAGCCTTTATGACCAATGTATCAGCGTTGTCTTTGTCCCTTACATCAGGAAAGAATTAGAGGCATGGACCGTGTCACCCTCGTAATAGCTCAATCCAAGTTTCTTGATCCAGGACGGACTTCCAGAGAATGGTGAGTCCAATATCACATATTGACTCAACCAAGCATGGCCATGCATTTCTCAGTCCAGTTCCATCAAGGGGCCCATGGATGCAACTCCTGTCATACAGGAGGACAAATTCCATATCTGCTCACACACAAACACCCAAATGATTCATAACATGCCCAACAACCACCCTTTTCATCAAGCTTTCTCAAGGAAGACTTTAGATGACATCAAAGCACGCTCTTCCTCACTTGATGAATGCTGTGACTTCAGGTCAAAGGACCACAACACTATTGTCAATTGAGACCTACTCGTGACACGATTGGATGACAATCCACAGAGTAGTCTCAGGTTGGGTCTGTCCAGTACAACTTGTTCACTAACAAGTACCCACGTGATGACTTGATATCACAATATCATGACCTGTGAGAACCGGTCATCAGTCAACGCACGTGCTAGTCTTCATGTACCATCATCACCCTTAGCTTCTATGATGATACTCGACCAGGGACCTTTAAGAATGAAGCTTCAAATAAATCATAGGCTCTCACATTCAAGTCACGTACTTGATGTCCCATGGAAACGAACATTCTAAGGGTATCTATTATGTTAACATTTAACTATCACATAGAAAAATTCATAATAAAAGAATTTGCCATTAATTGTAAGAGAAAAACAAGGTACAATGTTCATCATATGAACAAATAGCCAACAAAATACATATTTACATGCAATCCACGAGATTCTCGCTAGAGTTGATCATTTAGGTATCGTATACCCATCGATCTAGTATGACCATCATGCTTTTTCTGCGCGAGAGGCTTTGTCAGCGGATCCGCAATATTTTCCTCAGTCGGCACTCTACAAATGTTTACATCCCCTCGTTCGACAATCTCACGAATAAGATGAAACCGCCGAAGTATATGCTTGGAGCGCTGATGGGATCTAGGTTCCTTAGATTGTGCAATTGCACCATTGTTATCACAGTAGAGAACTACGGGACCAATAATGCTAGGAACTACATCAAGCTCGCCGATGAATTTCCTAATCCATACAGCCTCCTTCGCCGCATTAGCTGCAGCGATATACTCGGCCTCTGTTGTAGAATCAGCAACCGTCTCTTGCTTGGAACTCTTCCAGCTTACAGCTCCTCCATTCAGGCAAAACACAAAACCTGACTGAGACTTGGAGTCATCTCTATCAGTTTGGAAGCTAGCATCTGTGTAACCACTTACAACGAGCTCTTCCTCTCCACTATACACCAAGAACGCATCCTTAGTCCTTCTCAAGTACTTCAGGACATTCTTGACTGCAATCCAGTGACACTCACCAGGGTCTGACTGATACCTGCTAGTCATGCTCAAAGCAAAGGAGACATCGGGTCGAGTACATAACATCGCGTACATGATTGATCCAATTGCCGAAGCATATGGAATCAACTTCATGCGGTCCTTATCTTCACAAGACTTTGGACACTGGTCCTTAGAGAGATTTACACCATGAGACATGGGCAAAATCCTTTCTTGGACTCAAGCATGTTGAACCGCTTCAACACTTTTTTGATGTACGTACTCTGGGTCAAACCCAGCAACTTCTTCGATCTATCTCTATAGATCTTAATACCAAGTATATAAGTCGCTTCACCCAAATCCTTCATTGAAAAGCAGTTCCCTAGGTTGTTCTTAACAACTTTCAGGGTAGGAATGTCGTTCCCAATCAACAGTATGTCATCTACATACAATATCAGGAAGACAACAATGCTCCCACTGATTCGCTTGTAAACACAAGACTCATCTTCATTCTTGATGAAACCAAACTCTTTGATTTTCTCATCAAAACGAAGATTCCAACTTCGAGAGACCTGTTTCAGTCCATAGATGGACTTATTCAGCTTGCATATTTTAGTGGCTTCATCTGGGGATACAAAACCCTCGGGTTGTGTCATATACACTTCCTCAAGGAGGTTTCCATTAAGGAAAGCCGTTTTGACATCCATCTGCCAGATCTCGTAGTCATAATACGCAGCAATAGCAAGCAATATCCTTATGGACTTTACCATAGCAACAGGGGAAAAGGTCTCATCATAGTCAATACCATGAATTTGCTTGAAACCCTTAGCCACCAGTCGCCCTTTGAATGTCTGTACATTCCCATCCATGTCGGTCTTCTTCTTGAAGACTCACTTGCACCCTATGGGTCGTACCCCTTCAGGTGGTTCCACCAAGTTCCAAACTTGGTTTGCATACATGGAGTCCATTTCGGATTTCATAGCCTCAAGCCATTTGTCGGAGTCCGGTCCATTCATAGCCTCTTGGTAGGTTGCTGGTTCATCATCATGATCCATAAGCAACACATTACCTATTTGAGACATGAGAAATCCATATCTCTCAGGCTCAAACCTCGGTCTACCAGATTTACGTAGGACTTGTGTTCCCTGAGCAGGTTCTCTAGCTACAACATCTTGTAGTCTTGTCTCAGAATCCAATTCCGGTTCATTCACTACATGTGGTTCTTGAACTTCTTCAAGCTCTACCTTTTCAGTCTTTCTTGATAAGAACTCTTTCTCCAAGAAGACACCAGTTCTTGCGACAAACACTTTGCCCTCAGACGGTAGGTAAAAGTAATACCCTTTCTTTTCCTTAGGATATCCCACCAGATAACATTTATCCGATTTGGGTTCCAGCTTGTCAGGCATTTGACGTCTCACGTATGCCTCACAGCCCCAAATTTTAATGAACGACATACTAGGACGCTTCCCAGTCCATATCTCATATGGTGTCTTCAGAACCGTTTTCGTTGGAGCGCGATTCAATGTCATTGCAGCAGTCTCTAAAGCAAAACCCCAAAAGGAAACAGGCAAGTCTGCATGACTCATCATCGAACGTACCATGTCTAACAGAGTACGATTTCTCCTCTCAAACACACTATTATGTTGTGGTGTTTTAGGTGGAGTATGCTGTGATACAATACCACACTCTTTCAGATGATCACGGAACTCATGACTCAGGTATTCGCCACCTCGATCAGATCGGAGTGCTTTAACCCTTTTACCCAACTAGTTTTCTACTTCATTCTTGAACTCTTTGAACTTTTCAAAGGTCTCGGATTTGCACTTCATAAGATACACATATCCGTATCTACTGAAATCATCAGTAAATGTAACAAAGTAGAAATACCCACCTCTAGCCATGGAACTCATGGGTCCGCATAAATCACTATGTACAACACCCAAGAGATCCTCAGCCCTCTCAGTATAACCAGTGAAAGGAGCTTTAGTCATCTTGCCTAACAAACAAGATTCGCATCGCTCAAATGATTCATAATCAAATGAGTCTAAAAGTCCATCTCTATGGAGTTTGGATATGCGCTTCTCGTTGATATGACCCAAACGACAATGCCAGAGAAACGTAGGGTTCAAGTCATTTGTTCTTAGTCTTTTATTATTTTCTACATTACAGATCAGATGGTCCAAGTTCAAAACATAAAGACCATTAAACAATTGGGCTACAGCATAACAAACATCATTCTTAAATATAGAACAACAGTTGTTCTTAATTATAAAAGAAAATCCAATCATGTCCAAACATGAAATAGATATAATGTTTCTAGTTATGGCCGGAACAAAATAACAATTATCAAGTTCTATTACAAGCCCACTGGGCAAATAAAGACGGTAAACTCCTACGACTACAGCAGCAACTTTTGCTCCATTGTCGACGCGGAGGTCCACCTCCCCTTTACTCAGCAATCTTCTCCTTTCCAGTTCCTGCACATTTGTACAAATGTGAGAACCACATCCGGTATCCAATACCCAAGATGAAGGAGCAGAAAGGTTTATCTCTATAACGTAGACATTTGAAGCGGAAGTCATACCTCCCCTCAATTTCTGCAGACCTTCAATGTACGAAGGACAGTTCCTCCTCCAATGACCAGCCTTGCCATAGTGGTGGCATTTCCCTTCCTTCACCGTGCTTTTCCTTTTCATCAGTGCAGAAGACTTGGGCTCAAGATATGACTTAGGTCCCACCTTCGTCTTCTTAGAGCCCTTGACCTTGCCCTTGCCCTTATGCACCATCAGTATGGGGCTGGCAGGCTTGGCCTTCTTCATATTGATTTCAGCAGTTCTCAACATGCCTAGGAGTTCGGGCAGTGTCTTGTCTATTTCATTCATATTGTAGTTCAAGACGAACTGCTCATAACTGTCCGACAACGATTGCAGGATCAGATCCGTGGCCAACTCTTGACCAAGAGGAAAACCCAGCCTTTCAAGGTTCTCTATATACCCAATCATCTTGAGTACGTGAGTCCCTACTGAGTCTCGAACTCCCATCTTGCACTGAAACAACGCTTTTGTGATGTCGAACCTCTCTTGACGAGCCTACCCTTGAAACATTTTCTTGAGATGCTCGTCAATCTCCTTGCACCCCATGTTCTCATGTTGCTTCTGAAGCTCGGAGTTCATAGTGGCAAGCATAAGGCATTCGACATCTAAAACATCATCAGTATACTTCTTATAAGTATCCTTCTCAGCACGGGAAGAGTTCCCGGTCGGCACCTCGGGGGCTTCTTCTTCCAAGACATAGAGCTTTCGCTCTTGCCTGAGAACAATTCTCAGATTCCTATACTAGTCCATGTAATTTGTCCCACTGAGCTTATCCTTCTCAAGGATGGCTCTCAGAGACAAAGTGGAGTGTGAAACACTTGCCATGAAATTCTACAAGAATTTATGCAGAATAAAATCAGTACCAAAATTTCAAATACAATTTATTTTAATTTGGACTTCAATTAAAATACTCCCACTATTTTATTTGAAATGATAGCCCTCACTAACAATTCGGAGAGTTCATGCGAGCTACTCTCTTAGTGGACAAGATCCGTATTTCACCAACACAATGAGTCAGCTTTGGCTTTCCTCTCACAATGCGGTTATTCAGGTAGGCAACGCTTGCCAATTGCATCCTCATGCAATTCTTGTATGGTTGGTGAATAACTCCTTACTCGCATCCATCATATGGTGCATGCCAACCCTATGTCTCTAGGCACTCAACCTTTGAGGTCACCTAGTTAAGTTGGACCCGATGTCGACAGTGGGATATCACAATTATCCGCTCGCACCCTTACCAAGATAGATTAATGCACCTTGCTTTGGCAAGCCCACACTTCATCGATCGAGGTAGGAAGAGTGTCATCCATCGGAAGGCATCCGAACACTTAATATTTGATGAAGGGATTTTAATTATAGGTTAACAATTAACCATGATCAACATTTGATCAATGTGCACTTCCAAAGAAAAACAATTCTTCTAAAACCACATGCATCCCTTATGTGCACATCCTGACACCATCAACATTTGATAGAAGGAAGGGCTAAATCTGAACATCCGGAAATTTTCAAATCCTCAGATTTACATGCATTGGACAAAAGCAAAGACAACTCAACTTAAAGCAGTAGACAAGCTCATCTCTCTATGTTGGATTCAAAATCCAAAACAAAATCGACGGATGGTTACTGCTAAGGAGATCACAATTTCTAACAATTAGAAATTCCCACGCAATTCCAGACGTTCTTGGAGGGGTACCAAGACTAAATCTAGACATTTAGAACACTTCTAAATCCCTAGGTTTACACGCACTGGAATAACAAAAACTTCCAATACAACAATCATGGTCGAACCTGGCTCTGATACCACTATTGGGTTTCTCTATGAGGATGACACAACACTTGTGCACGCAGCGGAAAAAGTAAAACATCAAGAAAACCCAAAAGAAATGGGATCGGGCCATGATAGTTGAATCAAGAAATTAACACACAACTATGCAAAATTACCTCGGTGGCGTTGAGTCACAACTCAACGGAGATGCTCCAAACTTTGTATTCCTGCTGGTGGCGAGTTCTTCGTAGAATAATATCCACGTTTCTGCAGAAATCCACACGAGCGGGAGAACGCCGAGCTTTCCGTCGCACGGTAGATCGGGAAGGATGAAGACCACACCTTGCTTCTCCACGGACTGCTAGGTCCGCGCCAGGAAGAGCAACACCAGCGACGATCACCGGAGAGAAGGAGGTCGACGGAGCGAACACGGCGGCGGCGGAACACTTCCGTCGGCGGCGGGATTGGGGATCAGCGGAACTGCGAAACGCTTCCGTCGCGCGATTCGATCAGCACGCAAGGAACAGAACAGATGTATCTCAAAAAACCCTAAGTGGCCCTTTTATACCGAAGGCATAAATAGACTTAGGTCAATCGCTATCCGCAGACCACCCAGAAATAGGGTTCCAGAATCGGCGAGTATCAGTCGGTGAGAATCGGCGACAATCGGCGAGAATCACTCGGCAGGTTCGGCGAGAATCAGTCGGCGGGTATCACCTAGGATCGGCGAGAATCAGAGTACAATACTCGACGATTCTCGCCGAATGCAGGGTGTACCAAAATCGTCGACCGTCGACCTGCGGTCGACGATTCTCGTCGATCGTCGAGAATCAGAGAACCTATTCTTGACGATTCTCGTCGATCGGCGAGAATCAGAGAACCATTCTCGACGATTCTCGTCGATCGGCGAGAATCAGAGTACCATACTCTACGATTCTCGTCGATTGGCGAGAATCAGAGTACCATACTCTACGATTCTCATCGATCTTCGGTTGACCATTCATACCAGTCCTTCAAGGCAACATTTGCCCAACCCGAAGATACTTTAAGGCAACACTTTGCCCATAGCCCCATTCAGGTCGGTGATTGGTAACCTTTACCAACACAGTCAATCATCCAACTTCTCCACATCTCTTATGTGCGACCCTGCAGGCTCATATCGCGTTGGCAGTGAGGTTACATGTTTGACCACTTCTAGATCACAATGGTAACTCCAACACTGTGAGCATTAGTGGAATGAGCCACCATCACAGTGTCTACATATGATTTGATGGATTGTGAGCATTAGTGGAATGCGCCACCGTCACAGTGTCTGCTTATGATTTGATGAAGTGTGAGCGTTAGTGGAATGAGCCACCGTCATAGTGTCTGCTTATGATTTGATGGACTATGAGCGTTAGTGGAATAAGCCATCATCACAATGTTTGCTTATGATTTGATGGACTATGAGCGTTAGTGGAATAAGCCACCATCACAGTGTCTACTAATGATTTGTTGGACTATGAGCGTTAGTGGAGTGAGCCACCGTCACAGATCCGATTTGTGAATGAGACACTCCAATCCGGGTAGTTGGGACCGATGAGTTTGGAAACGATGCCAAGGTTACCCGAAGGAGTCGGATGAGTAGGAGGAGGAGAGGCAACATGAGTAGTGGTGGTAGAGATATCAGAGTTTGCCATAGAGGAGAGAAGCGAGAAGTACAAGTCACGATTAGAAGGAGAGGCTGCGGCGACAAAGAACAAGTCGCGGCTACAAAAGGAGGGCGCGACGACTTAAGAACGGGTCGCAGCGACAAAAGGAGGATGCGACTACTAAAGACAGGTCACCGCAAGAGGAACAGGTCGCGATGACGGAATAACAGGTCATGACGAGAAGAAAGAGGAATCAAAGAGGCCGCGCACACAAAGGGCAATGACAAGGAGAGAAAGAAATCACGCGAACAGGGAGAAGGCAGGCAGAAGAAACAAGTCGCGAAGACAGGTCGCGAGAAGATGAAGAAAGCCGCGTGGACAGAGAGTGCTCACAGAATCAGGAGGAAAAGATCGAGTTCCTCTGATACCAAGTGCGAACAGAAAACAAACAGGCCGAAAATTTGGAATAACAAATTTTATTATCCAAAAAAGGTGTGTATTACAAAGGTATAACCTCCCTTTTATAGAATGGAGGAGATGAGAGAGATTACAAATAAACAATGTGGTACTAAATAATTACAAGTATATGCAGCTTTACAAATAAACAAACCGAACAAGTCACGCGGTTAGACAAGCCGGCTAACCGCTCGACAACCACCAGAAGGAGAGAACAAGCTGCCATAGAGAGACCGCTAGACCGCCGGTCTCCAAGTAGCCTGAGACAAACCGCCAGACCGCTGGGATACCAAACAACAACAGCCCGACAGACAAGCCGCTGGTATAAACCGCCAGACCGCCCGGCCTCGGAATAGCAACAGACCATCCGACCTCCATACTGAAACAAGAACAAACATAATTCTACTAATATTATGTGCTATTGTTGTAGTAAGCCAGGTCACGTGATTGTCGACTGCCCTCATAAGAAGTAAGGTGGAAGAAGAGAAGAGTATTAGTCCTCCCACGGCAAAAAGAAGGAGAAGAGCTTCATGCCAAAGAAGTAGAAGAGCTTCAGTGACACTGACTCATCCGAGTCAAGTGAGAATTAAGAAGCCTACTTCGGGCTCATGGCTCACTCCAACGGAGAAGAAGCTGACCCCCAATTTCATGGGGAGGTAAACTCTCACACCATTCTTTCTGAGTCTGATGCTCCAGACAATGATCATGAGGATTGTTCCTCTGATGATGAATCAGAACTCATGGCTCGGTATAAAGAGATGATCAAGTCCTATGACCGGTGTAGAAAAGTTGTTAGAACTCAGGAAAATAAGATCAAATCCCTTAAGGCTGAGGAGATCACTCTGAGGGAGTAAGTCATAAGAATGAACTCACTCAGAGAGGAACTCTATGTCCTGGCTGATGATAATAATAGTTCACACGAGCTCCTTAACCTAAAAGAGAAAATCATCGAAAAGCTGGAAGGACAGCTTGCTGCTGAAAAGAAACTTGTTGAAAGTTTCTCCAAGCCCAAGACTATCCTTCCACTTATTGTTGAATTCTCTGCTCCTGCTATAGGAGCTGGCTTAGGTCAAGTCGCTGCTCCTAGTAAGTCTTCTGAGCGAGCTAAGGCCAAAAGGTTGAATAAGGCTGCTATGAAAGCAAGCGCCGAAGCTAAAGGTAAAGCACCTGAAAGTCAAATAAAGTTCAAGAAGGTGATATTCCATTCTAACTCGTTCGACTTCAAGACTTCCTATGGACATCTAACTCGACCAACTTACGTTGACCCGGTTGATAGATACCAAGGGTGGACTCGTCCCCGAAACTTATGTGTTAGTGTCTTCAAAGCACCTTATGAAGAGATTATTCTACATAGCTATGGTCCATATGTTTATGGTCCATATATTTATGGTCCAAATGATAAGAAATCTCCAATGGTGAAACTCGTTGTTCAAAAGGCACTTGAGAAGAAGAAGCTATGTGAGTGTTATCACCATGAGGCTTCTACCTCCAAGTCAGCTGCTCCTACTAGACCACACGTTCAAAAGGTCAAGCGGGAGACTTGGAAAAGATACAACTGGTTTGACTGTTGGTGTCGCGGCAAAGTTGGTCACTTAGCTGTGGATTGCTGGTTTAATCCCAGAAACATTGAAACTCCTCAAGTTAGTCATACGAGATAGACCACTCATAGTGTTAACACTCGTAGGGGGAGTATGCTAACAAGGAACCAAAGACCCAAATCTTATTGGGTTCCTAAGGTAAAATGATCTATGATTGCAGGTATGTCTAAAGGCCAACAAAACGCATATCTGGTATTTGGACATTGGATGCTCTCGACATATGACCGGGACAAGAAGCCTACTTCAAAATTATACTCCAGTCAAAGACGATCCAAAGGTCATCTTTGATGACTCTGACCAGGGAATTACAAAAGGCTGCAGTATGATTTCTAATGGTGTTGTCTCATTCATTGATATGACTTATGTGAAACGATTAGAACATAATTTGATTAGCATAAGTTAGTTATGTGATAAATGCTTCATTGTTATTTTCTCCAAGGATCACTGCCTGATAAAATCGGCCTCTACTATGGAGATGGTGTTAATAGGCACTCGGTGTAAAAATATTTTTTGACTTAATTTTTTATGCCTAGACACGTCTACCCCAGTGTGTTTTGTTGAAAAAGATAGTGCATCTCTTTATGACCAATGACACAAGAGACTTGCACATATAAATTTCAAAACTATTAATATGTTATTTTCTCAAGACCTAGTACGTGACGCACCTACCATTAAGTGCATTAAAGATAGTCCATGTCATGCATGTCAAATAGGCAAGCAGATAAGAGCTACCTTTAAGAGTATTGCTGATAAAGATTCCTCAAGGTGCTTGTATTTACTACACATGGACTTATTCGGTCCAATGTAAGTTCGTAGCTTAGGAGGTAAGTCATATACGCTGGTAATTGTTGATGATCACTCACATTTTACTTGAGTGTTCTTTCTTAAACTAAAGTCAGATACCTTTAATGTGTTCACGAATTTCGTCAGGCAAATTCAGAACAAATTAAACAGTTCAGTGGTCAGAATTAGAAGTGATCATGGAACAAAATTTGAATCTGGTGCCATGAAAGAATTCTGTAGAAGTCTAGGTATCTTTCATGAGTTTTCCTCCCCGCGTACTCCACAACAAAATGGAGTTACAAATAGAAGGAATAGAACACTCATTGAAGCATGTACTACAATGTTAATTGATTCCTCTCTACCAGAGTACTTCTAGTCTGAGGCCGTCAATACAACTTGTCACGTGCAAAATAGAGCATTGATCAACAAGAGTCATCGTAAGACTCCCTATGAGCTACTAAAAGGCAGGAGACTAACTATGTCCTAATTCAGGATCATTGGCAACAAATGCTATGTACTTAATAATGAGAAATATCATTGTACAAAGTTTGGATAAAAATGTTTTGAAGGTATTTTTGTAGGTTACAGTAACCAAGGTAAGGCTTATAGAATTTTTAATAAGAAAACTCTGGTATTAGAATAATCGATTAACGTTGTATTTGATGAGACGAGCTTGCTACAAAGCAGCTCTTCCAGTGTTTTTGTTGAAGATGCAGGTTCAAGGTTGAAGGAGTTAAGCTTGGATGAGACAGTTGAAGATAATGCTCAAAAGTTCATCAAGATCACTGCTCCAACCTCAACTGGAGAGGGAGATCACCAAGATGAAGAAGTTATCCAAGTTGAGGAAGACACTCCAGAAATAGAAGAAGCTCCCGATGCAAGGACCCTAGAGCTTAGACACTTGAGGGATCACCCGGTTGATCAAATCATAGGAGATCCTCGTGATGGTGTAAGAACTCGAAGAGGTACTACTAATAAAAATATGCATTTGAGTTTTCTCTCGCAGGTTGAACCAAAGAAATCTGAAGAAGCAAATGAAGGCGTATCTTGGATAGTTGCAATAGAAGAAGAACTCAATCAGTTTAAGCGTTGCCAAGTCTGGAAGCATGTACCAAGACCCAAAGGCAAAAATATAATTGGAACAAAGTGGGTCTATAGGAACAAGTTTGATGAAGATGGATCCATCATCAAAAATAAAGCCAGACTTGTAGCTAAGGGATATAGACAAGAAGAAGACAACGATTTTGATCAGACGTATGCTCTAGTGGCAAGACTCGAAGCATCAAGTTGTTCCTTGCATATGCAGCTCTCATGGGCTTCATTGTCTATCAAATGGATGTGAAGTCAGCTTTCCTCAATGATAAAATAAAGGAGGAAGTGTATGTGGACCAACCCCCCAGGTTTTGTTGATCCTAACCATCATGACTATGTTTATTTGTTATTTAAAGCTCTATATGGTTTAAATCAAGCTCCACGAGCTTGGTATGAAATGCTGTCTAACTTTCTTCTTGAGAACAAGTTCATAAGGGGACAGGTAGATAAGACATTATTTCTTAGGGAAGTAAAAGAGAAGATTTTGCTAGTACAAACCTATGTCGACGACATTATCTTTGGCTCTACTGACGACAACCTTTGCAAAAAGTTTTCCAAACTTATGCAAGGAAAGTTTGAAATGAGCAGTATGGGTGAGCTGAAATATTTCTTTGGACTTCAGGTGAAACAATATGAAGATGTAATTTTCATCTCTCAGACGAAGTTCACCAAGGAGTTGCTAAAGAAATTAGGAATGGAGAATGCAACCTCGATGAGGACTCCAATGGGTTCAGCTATGTCTCTAGACAAGGATGAGAAAGGGAAACCTTTTGATGAAACCAAGTACAGAAGCATAACTGGATCATTATTTTATCTTACTGCTAACAGTCCTGACATAATGTTTTCAACATGTGTGTATGCTAGATATCAGGTGAAATCTAAGGAATCTCACTACACAGCTGCAAAGCGGTTTTTGAGATATCTTAAGGGAACACCAAATCTTGGATTATGATACCCAAGAAGTAATGATAACGAACTAATTGGATTTTTAGATACAAACTTTGCAGGTAGCAAAGACTATAGAAAGAGCACTTCAGGGACTTGCCAATTCCTAGGAAGAAGGCTCATATCTTGGAGCAACAAGAAACAAAATTTTGCTGCAATTTCAACCGCCAAGTCAGAATATATTTCTACAGGTTGTTGTTGTGCACAACTTCTCTGGATAAAGAATCAATTTGAAGATTACAACTTGAAGTTCAGGGACATCCCCATGTTCTGTGACTCCTCCAATGTTATAGCAATTGTCAATAATCCAGTTTCTCACAGCCGAACAAAACACATCGAATTGAGACATCATTTCATCCGAGAGCATGTGGAGAATGGGGACATCAACCTCCAGTATGTTCCAACAGATAGGCAAGTTAAAGATATCTTCACAAATCCGTTGGATGAGGCCAAGCTCTCCTTCTTCAAGAAGAACTTGGTATGCTTAACATGGAGTCCTGAAAAGTTCACATTTGAGGACAAGAGAAGATTATGCAATCAGCCACTCAGAAAATTCCAAGAGAATTCTTACTCAGCAAGCCTTCAGATAAATTCAAACTCAGAAATGGACTTCTCGGAAACTTGATGGATTTCTCGAGAAATATACTTAATTTCTCGAAAACTATAATTAATTACTCGAGAACTAACTGGATGTCTCGGTAAACTTACTGGATTTCTCGAAAAACTTACTGGATTTCTCGAAAAACAACTGGATTTATCGGAAAATTTACTTATACTTCTCGAGAAATTAGCCAACATATATTTTCTAGAAGAATTCGAACCGCCATTCCTCAGGTACACTTTTCTTAATTTTTCAAAATTTTCAATTTCATATAAATAGAAAATTCCATAGAAAGTCCTAATCCACACTTTCAAAAAAGCCCTTTCCTGAGAAAAATCATTGAGTTCCGCAGAAGGCCTCCGCCGTTCTTCTCGCGAACTCTATCTTTTCTTCTCGAAAAGCCAAAAATTTCTCATCTTCTTCAATCGATGGCATCCAATGCAAAGATTGGCTTCAGCAGTGAGTTATGCTCTTTGATGAGGATGAAGTTACCCTAGAACCTGCAGAACCTCCTCTCAAAAATTTAGAATTCTCTCTACCTATCATTCTTGGTGAGGAAGGAGATGTGATGACATCTGCCCAAAGAGGCAAAAGTTTAGTTATAATTGAAGAAATACCAGTCTGGACAGCTCCAGCAATACCTCCTCCACCTCCTCCAGCTAAGGTCACTCCCGATGATACCCTTTTAGGTAAGATTGAGTCTATGTTGACAAAGCAGAGAGAGTACTTTGACAAGTCTTTCAATGATGTAACTGAAAGAGTAACTGCTCTTGAGAAAGAAATGAGCAGAGGATTTGCTGAGATTCAGAGTAACACGGATGAATTCAAAAAACTGCTTAATATTGGTGGCAAGGCTTTGGACCACACTATCACTAGTGTTGGTGAAGTAATGGATCAAGCAGTTACTATGGCTTACAATTAGATACAATTGCTGAAGAAATTGAACAACAGAACTTCAAAACTTGTGAAGAGGTTGGAAATTCAAGAAAGATGGCATAGAGACTCTAACCGTAGAAGTTGGAAAGGGGGAGGATAAGGTGAAAGAAAATATAGAAAAGAAAGTTCAAGAAATGCAGACTCAATGGGCTAATCAACTAAAAGAGATCAGTACAAATGTAGAAACACAGATCAAGGGTGTAAACATTAATACTTATGATACTGCTGTGTGGATGCACAATCAAATCTTTCCAGAATTTCAAGTTGACCCAAATGAGGCTCCACCTCCTCATCTTGATCCAAATGTCTGTAAGCTTACATTTTCTCCCAGACCTGAATAGCATGGAGTTCCTCCTGAAAGTTATTTTCAAGTCTGGACTTCTAATCAGCCAGAGATAACTCAGGACCTACCTCTTGAGGTGCAAGTGCCTAAGAAACGAAAATAAGGTGATGGTGCTTCAGCCAGCCGATCTATCCCAAGTCAAGAAGCTGACAAAAGGAAAGAAATGGAATTTGCTGAAATTTGGAGTCCAACCTCCAAATCTTTAATTGTAGACACTCTGAAGCTAGTTATGGATCTTTGTGATAATAAGGATGATCATTATAGTCATAAGAAGTGGGAGATATATGAAAAATCTATGACAAAAAGAAGGATTTATGATCGTGAATATGGCCGCAATAATCCTAATGCTCCTCCTTGTCCTCCAAAATACTATCCTAAGCCCTTCAGCTACCAGAAAAGACAACAAGAGAAAAAGGAAAGACAACACCAGCAACAGTACAAATGATTTATGATTGTCAATGTTATGGAATTTTGTAGACCTGGACATTTCTATGGACAAATTCTCTCTATATATGAAATTTTGAATTTTGATGATCAAATTATCTTTTAACTATCATTGCATATATTGTTTTACTTGTCAGTTAATTCTTTGATTATCTTGATATAATTCATCTTAGTGTAGAGGGTTCTTACTTCTATAAATAGGGGGAGATTGTTGGGTATTGTATCCACAATAACCTAGATTTATGTGAAGTCACCCTTGAACTAAGTTGAATTAATTATGTATTTGATGTTATTCTTTAGTTGAGTGCTTGCATATCATTATTGCTAAGTGTAGACCAATGTCAGTTTACAATGAGTCACTAAACACAGGACCATGCACTGTAATCCCTCATTGTGTGACTCATGGTGTTGACTCATATGTAACCACTTTATTGGGATGCACTTCATTTTCAAGTACTAAAGAATTGAAAGAAAGGAAGGGTTGTTGATTTTAAACAAAGAAAGATTTAATTTTTTAGAAAAAAATTTTAAGTTCTTTTCTCGAGAAAGGAAGTGTATTTCTCGAGAAGTCTAAGTATATTTCTCGAGAAAACAAAGCTGTTCTCGAGAAATCTTAAGGCTTCTCAGAAAATTCTCAGAAACTATCTTTAAGTCCTTTTCTCAAGAAAGCCCTGAAGAATTCTTGAGAAGCTAAGTACATTTCTCGAGAAAGCAAAGTATTTCTCGAGAAGTTAGAAGTGTTTCTCGAGAAGCTAAGTGTTTTTCTCGAGACATCAAGTTCTTTCTCGAGAAACAAGTCCTCCAGTTCAAAGATTTTGTGCTCAGTATTTTCTCGAGAAGTCTAAGTATATTTCTCGAGAAAGCAAATCATTTCTCGAGAAATCAAATTCTTCTCGAGAAATGAGGTTGCAGAAAAATTTTTTTTAAACAGTCTGACAGGATTTTGATATAACCCTCAATATCAATTTGGTGAGTTTATGCGAGCTATTCTCTTAGTAGACAAAATCCGTATTTCACCAACACGATGAGTCAACTTTGGCTTTTCTCTCACAATGTAGTTATTTAGGTAGGCAACGCTTGCTGATTGCATCATTATGCAACTCTTGTATGGTTGGTGAATAGCTCTTTATTCGCATCCCTCATATGGTGCATGCTAACCCTATGCCTCTAGGCACTCAACCTTTAAGGTCACCCAGTTAAGTTTGACCTGATGTCGACAGTGGGATATCACAATTATCCACTCGCATCCTTACCAAGATAGATTAATGCACCTTGCTTTGGCAAGCCCACACTTCATCAATTGAGGCAGGAAAATTGTCATCCATCGGAAGGCATCCGAGTACTTAATATTGTAGAAGGGACTTTTAAGATAATAGATTAACACTTAATCATGGTTAACAATTAAGCAATGTGCACATTCACAAGAAAAGTTTACAGCATTCATAATCCAAATGCATCTCAGATGTGCATAAGAAAAATCATCAACACTTGGTGAATTGGCTGAGCTAAATCTGAACATCTAGAACCCTTCTAGATCTTCAAATTTACATGCATTGTACATGAACAACACTATCTCCACTTACACAGTAGACAAGCTCATCTCTCTATGTGAGATTCAAAATCTAACACACTTGGTTTCACAAACTAATAAGAGGGACAGTTACAGTTAAGGAGAAACAAGGATATTGTAAAGAAATCACATGCGTTGTTGGCGGGGTTCCAAGACTAGATCTGGGCATTTAGAACACTTCTAAATTTTCAGATCTATACGCAATAGGTTTAGCAACTTCTGAAACAATGATCATTGCTCAACCTCCTCTGATACCACTGTTGGTTTTTTCTATACATCACAACAATTGTGCGCATCAGAATAAGGAACAAGAAAACCCCAAAAGAAATAGATCCACATGAACGAGAGAACCCTTAGAGTTTTGTCACACATGATCTAGGTTGGAGGAAAGCACTCTGCATCTTCACAGACTGCTAGATCTGCTCTAGAAAAGATGGCGGCAACGGGCGTCGGAAACGGGCTGAGCGACAGCGACGAGATCGAGACTTTCGGAAATGATTTCCATCGGCCTTTTCCCTCTCGGGCTTAGCACAGTGCAGTATCATAAAAACCCTAAGACATCTTTTATTTATACCAAAAGGAATAAACAGTAGAAAGTCATCGCCGTCGGCAGACCCGTAACTTATGGAAGTTATTTCGACGAATCAAAGTTTGTCTCGACGAAGCATCGAGTGGTCACAACACACTCAACGCCTGGCAGTGGCCTCAACACTTGACTCGACGAATCAACATCTGTCTCAACAAATCGTCGAGTGGACCCAATACACTCAACGCCTATCTCAACGATTCAACATTTGACTCGATGAAGCATTGAGTGGACTCAACGCACTCAACGCCTAACTCGATGAATCAACATTTGACTCGACAAAGCATCGAGTGGACTCAACGCACTTAACGCCTAACACAACGAATCAACATTTGATTTAACGAAGTGTCAAGTGGTCTCGACGCACTCAATGCCAAGCTGTACTTGGTCTCAATACACTCAACACCTGCCAGGGCTTGGTCCTTCACTCATCACATATGAGTAAGACTAACATAATCCATTCCTACAATTTCTCAAAACGCTCTTATGTGCGACCTTGTATGCACATATTGCGTTGACAGTGAGACTTCATGCTTGATCACTTTCAGATCATAATGGTAACACCAACAGCTCTTGACATATGACCAGGACAAGATGCCTACTTTTAGAGTATTCCCCAGCTGAGGACAACACAAAAGTTATTTTGGCAGTTTAGATAGGGGAGTAACTAAAGGCTACGGTATGATTTCTAACGGCATAGTCTCCTTCACAGACATGACTTATGTTTAACGATTACAACATAATCTCATAAACATAAGTCAATTATGTGATAAAAGCTATATCGTTGAATTCTACAAGGACAAGTGTCTGATAAAATCGTCTGCCAATTTGGAGACAATCTTAACAGGCACTTGGAGTAGAAATAATTTTTGTTTAAATTTTTTTTGTTTATACAATTCTACACCAGCGTGTCTTTTAGCAAAAGATAGTGCATCATTCTATGACCAATGACACAAGAGACTAGAACATATTACTTTTAAATTATAAGTATGCTATTTTCTCAAAACTTAGTACGTGATTGTCCCAGCATTAAATACCTTAAACACAGTCCATGTCACGTGTAACTCCCCAAGTTTCTCGAAGCAGGAAATGATTTCTGTAAGAAACCGCCCGGTGGTAGGATTATTGCTGGCGCCTGGCGGTCACATGGCCAATTTATTTGGCAGAGCTCTCAGGTAGGTACCACGTGGCGGTAGCGATACCGTATGGCAGTAGCGTCAGGTGTTGAGAGCGTCGAGTACCGCACGACGGTAGCTCTACCATCGGCGGTAGCTCCCAATGAGCATATGTTTTTGTGAGGCCTGTCTCTTAGAGACCTAGTGGCCAATGTTTTGCGAGGCCTATCTTGTGGTGACCTGGGGGCTATTTAATGAGGCATGTCTCTTGAAGACCCTGAGGCCAATTTGTGAGCTGAGTGCCTTTGTGGCCCAGCTTAGGCAGCTATAAGTGCTAGCCTAGGATTATAACGGGGTTATGAATAGTACAGACAGGAAAGGGGATGCTGACCCATGTCATGGCTTGGTGCGTCCGTCGATTTGAGCACTGGGAAAGAGCTGAATTGTACCCAACCCTATGCCGATCAACTTGGAGTGAGTCAAAGTGTGTATCTGTGAGATCATCATGACATTGTCGTAGCCATAAGGGCGTTATCTTTGGCTTCGGCCCTAAAAGACTAGAATGCTCAAACGTTGTTGACCGTCGTAGAGAACAGAGGTGTGACCCTTTGAGGTCTTGTGCACCAAGAATATGCCCTAAGATCACGGGGCATTGGACGGTCGTGCCAACGTCTGTGGCAAATAGTGCTTAAGTTGCATGTCCTGATTGTCAATATTTGTATATGTTAATGTCTGCAGGGAAGGAGCACCGCCACCCTAAGTGATGGGTGAGGTCGTTATAATTTGGATAGCTAATGTTGATCGTTGCCTTGTTTGCCATCCTTTGGGTGGAATGTTTTCGTGCAGGTGCAGCTGAGCCGAGCGGGAAATAATGGGCTAAAGCCCATGGTTGCTAAGCCGGCCCTTAAAAGCCAAAGAGAAGTTTCCTGTCTTTATTATTCATTTCATGTGTTTCCAGTCTGTGTGCCGAAGTATGTACGACATTAATATTTGAGAAAACTTTGTAAGGCCTTAAGGCCATAACTATTTGTGTATTTGGTTTATCATTCCTTTTTTGCGATAGTGGACATTCATATAGTTGAGTTCTTATTACAAACTTAATTTACTACTACTAGAATTCATTCTGAGTTAGGATGCGTGAAATTAGATTATGGTCTCAATATATAACTCTACTAACTAGTTGTAGAATATAACATGGAGCCCCGACCGGACCTTCTGTTATATCTTATGTGACGGATGAGGGTGTTACATCATGCATGCTAAATGGGTAAGTAGACAAGGGTTACCTTTAAGGGTATTGTTGAAAAGATTCTTCTAGATGTTTATATCTACTTCATATGGACTTATTCGGTCCTATGCCAATTCACAGTTTAGGAGGTAAACTTTATATGTTAGTTATTGTTGATGACTACTCTCATTTTTATTTGGAGTTCTTTCTGAAACACAAGTCAGATATCTTCAAAGCTTTCATAAATTTTGTCAAACAAGTTCAGAACGAATTGAACTGCTCAGTGGTCAAAATCAAAAGTGACCATAGAATAGAATTTGAGTCTGGGGTCATGAAAAAATTTTGTGCAAGTCAAGGAATCTTTTATGAGTTTTCCTCCCTACATACTCCACAGCAAAATGAAGTTGCTGAGAGGAGGAACAGAACTCTTCTTAAAGCATGTATAACTATGTTGAATGACTCTTCACTACCAGAGTACTTCTGGGCTGAAGCAGACAACACAGTTTGCCATGTACAAAACAGAGTGTTAATCAACAAAAAACATCGTAAGACACCATATGAACTATTGAAAGGCATAAAATCGGTTGTGTCATACTTTAGGTTCTTTGGCAGCAAATGTTTCATGCTTAACAATGGAAAGTATAGTGTTGTTGGTGAAGTTGCAGGTGTCAGGATTAAAGAATTGAACTTGGAAGAAGTAGTCAAGGAAGATGCTCCAAATTCTATCAAAGTTGTTAATCCCTGCATGGTTGAAGAGGAAAGTCAAGATGAAGATCTCCATCCACCTACTGAAGGTGCGCCGAGTGTGGCAGAACCTCCTGGTGGGATGGAAAGGAATCTAGTGTCCAGACACTCAAGAGATCACCGTATTGATTTGATCATTGGAGATCCAAGTGACGGTATAAGAACTAGAAGATGTACAACTAACAAAGTTTTACATCTTAGTTTTCTCTCTCAGGTTGAGCCAAAGAAATTTGAAGAAGCAAATAAGGATGCTTCTTGGATAATGGCTATGTAAGAGGAGCTCAACCAGTTTGAAAGGTGCAAAGTTTGGGAGCTGGTGCCAAGGACCAATGAACAGAACGTGAATGGAATGAAGTGGATTTTTAGAAATAAGCTGGACGAAAATGGTGTAATTATAAAGAATAAAGTCAGGCTTGTAGCATAATGATACAAACAAGAAGAAGCGATCGACTTCGATCAAATGTTTGCTCCAGTGGCAAGACTCGAAGCGATTAGGTTGTTTCTTGCGTATGCTGCTCACAAAGGTTTCAAGGTCTATCACATGGATGTGAAATCAGTATTCTTCAATGGTAATCTAAAAGAGGAAGTATACGTAGCTCAACCTTCAGGTTTTGTCAACTCAACTCTCCCTGAACATGTTTATTTTTTGAATAAAGCTTTATATGGTATAAAACAAGCTCCACGAGCTTGGTATGAGACGCTATCTAACTTTCTTCTTGAGAACAAGTTCACAAGGAGAAAGATAGATAAGACATTATTTCTTAGGGAAGTGAATGACAAGATTTTGCTAGTGCAGATCTATATCGATGATATTATTTTTGATTCTACGAATGACCTACTTTGAAAGAAGTTTTCTAAACTTATGCAGAGGAAGTTTGAAATGAGCACTATGAGTGATCTAAAGTATTTCTTAGAACTTTAGGTGAAACAATCTGATGATGAAATTTTCATCTCTCAGACGAAGTTCACCAACGAGTTAATTAAAAAATTTAGAATGGAGAATGCAACATCTATGAGAAATCCAATGAGTTCAGCTATGTCTCTGGACAAGGATAAGAAAGGGAAACCTTTTTGATGAAACCAAGTACAGAAGCATAATTGGATCCTTGCTCTACCTTACTGCTAGTATGATGGTCATAATGTTTTCAACATGCGTATGTGCTAAATTTTAGGTGAACACTAAAGAATCTCATTACGACGCTGCAAAGAGAATTTTGAGATACCTTAAGGGTACACCGAATCTTGGCTTATGGTACCCGAGAAGTAATGACTGCGAGCTAATAGACTTTTCAGATGCTGATTTTGCAGGTAGCAGGGATGACAGGAAAAGCACTTCCGGAACTTATCAATTCTTAGGAAGAAGGTTGATTTCTTGGAGAAGCAAAAAACAGAATTGTGTGGCAATCTCAATGGCTGAGTCTAAGTACATCTCTACAGGCAGTTGTTGCGCACAACTTCTCTAGATAAGGAATCAACACAAAGATTACAACTTGAAGTTAAAGGAGATTCTAATGTTTTGTGACTCCTCCAATGCAATTGTGATTGTTAATAATCCAGTCTCTCACAACCGGACAAAGCACATCGAGATAAAGTATCACTTCATCCGGGAGCATGCGAAGAATGGGGACATCAACCTCAGTTATGTCCCTACGGATAAACAAGTTGTAGATATTCTCACAAAGCCATTGTATGAGGCCAAGTTCTCCTTCAAAATGGAACTTTGTATGCTCAACAAGGACTCATGAAGATGGTCAAGGTTTCAAACTAAAGTCAAATTTGTGTAATAATTCTCTCAGAAGACAGGAATTCCTCATTTCGGAAAGTTCAGAAAACTCCATGGCAAATTCGTAGTATGTTCTTGGGGAATCACGACAAATTCATCGAGATAGGCTAAGTAATCTCTCCGACTTTTGACGAATGGGACTCTTCACGGATGTTATTTCGACGAATTGCCGGGTTTACTCAAGAAATTTTGACAAATTTGACTCTAGGCCATTTTTTATTCACTCTTTATTGGATCCAAAGAGTCACTTCAGGCAAAGGTATGTGTGTTCTCTCTCTTCAAAATTTTAAATCATATATAAATAGGACTTTATTGGGCAAACAAACTTCATGATCGTCGATAACTGTTCTGATTTCCATCGAGAAGACTTCAGCACACTTTCCATCTTCCGCGAACTGTCCGTTTCGTCGATTAATCTTCCTCTTTTCTTGTTCATTCTCCATGGCTCCAAGAGGTACATAAAATCTTCAAGTAGCGGGAGAAATTGTTTGGACATGGCTTGCCACCTCCACTTGTTGGGTATTGTATCCACAATAACCTAGATTTATGTGAAGTCACCCTTGAACTAAGTTGAATTAGTTATGTATTTGATGTTATTCTTTAGTTGAGTGCTTGTAGGTCATTATTGCTAAGTGTAGACCAATGTCAGTTTACAATGAGTCACTAAACACAGGACCATGCAATGTAATTCCTCATCGTGTGATCCATAGTGTTGACTCATGTGTAACCTCTCTATTGGAATGCACTTTATTTTCAAGTACTAAAGCAATTGAAGAAAGGAAAGGTTGTTGATTTTCAACAAAGCAGAATTATTTTTTCAGAAAAATTTTATAAGTGTATTTCTCGAGAAGATGAAGTCTGCTTCTCGAGAAGTCTAAGTATTTTTCTCGAGAAAGCAATGTTGTTCTCGAGAAATCTTAAAACTTCTCGAAAAATTCCCAGAAACAGCCTTAAGTCCTTTTCTCGAGAAAGCCCAGAAGAGTTCTCGAGAAGCCAAGTAAAGTTCTCGAGAAAGCAAAGTTTTTCTCGAGAAGGCTATGCCATTTCTCGAGGAGCAAAGTATTTTTTTTTTGAGAAATCAATCCTTCAGTTCTAAGAATTTACGTTAAGTATTTTTCTCGAGAAGACTAAGCCATTTCTCGAGAAAGCAAATCATTTCACAAGAAATCGGTTCTTCAGTTCAAAATTTACGTTAAGTATTTTTTTCTCGAGAAGACTACGTCATTTCTCGAGAAAGTAAATCATTTCTCGAGAAATCATATCCTTCTCGAGAAATAAGTACTTCAGTTCAAAGAATTTGGGTTAAGTAAATTTCTCGAGAAAGCAAATCCTTCTCGAGAAATAGAGTTGCAAAAAAATCCTTTTTAAACATCTGAAGGAATTCTGATATAACCTAAGTCTCTCATGATTGATCCACGTGGATCCTTCCTTAATTATTTTAGACCGTTAAACGATGTTCTATATAAAGTTTTTTCAGAGGAATCGCTAACCCTAACAAGAATAATAATATTCTGAATCGCAATCGCACTTTCTAAATCGGGAGAAGCCGTGTCGTCTTCAGCATCGTTCTTCATTGTCGCTCATCTCTTGATCCAACAATTGCAAGAAGTAAAGATTCGACAGATAATAGATCCAAGATCTTCAAACATCTACTTGATCGTGTCGGATCCTAAGCATTTCAGATCGACGTTTTCTCTGGATTTCTTCCTCAACATCTTCACCGAGATTTTCAGTTTTCAAGAAGGAAAAACCTTGAAGATTTCAAATCTGGAAGTATAACGTTTTTATTATTATTGTAACATTTACTTTAACTCTTGTAGGAGCTTTGTCTCCGAGATCATAGGAAGTTTGTTCTTCCGAGTGCAGATCCTGTTTTGTGGATCGAGTTTGTAGGAGTGTGTTATCTCTGAGTTGTGGGAGTGTTGCTCCGAGTTGTAGGATTGTTGCAATCCGAGATATAATGAAGTAGCTGAGGCTAGCCGTGGTGCTAGATTGGCAAAGTGGAGAGTGGACGTACCCAAGATTGGGGAACCACTATAAAATCCTTGTGTCGTATGGATTGTGTTTGGTTATTTTCTGTGTTGATCTCTCTCAAGTTTTTATTCCGCAAAAGATGCAGATCTCACCTATTCACCCCCCTCGTGGTGATTTTGGTAGGCAACTAGATACTTTCAATTGGTATCAGAACGAGGTTGTTCACAAAAAGGTTCACACCTTGAACAGATCTACTTCTAGTTGTCGTAGAGATTATCAAGCATGGATAGATCTAAGGGCTTTTCAAAGCTTCCGGTGTACACCAATGCTAACTTCCCATGTGGAAAGAGAGAATAAGATTCTTCATGGAAGTTGTTGATTCCCGCATCTTCATGATAGTGGAAGGTCCCTATGTTCCCATGATTGCTTCCACTATCGATCCAATCAAGAAAGTGCCAAAGAAATTGATGGACCTTGACAAAGATTGTAACGCCCCCCGATTTTTCGGCAATTATTTAAATCCTCGTTTGGCATTACGTTGGCGCATTTCCGGCTCGTGTCGTTGTTAGAGTATCTCGTTAGGTGTTCTTAGAGGTTATAGCCTGTTGTATGATTTCCCCAGCTAGTCGGCGTCTGTTTTGGAGGCCCGGCTGAGCCTCTTAGGGAATCCTTGTGCTTTGGCTTCGGGTGGTGTTAACCCGAGTGTTTGATCGTCGGAGGTTGTTTCCGACTTCGCCGATGTTTTCGTAGCCCCAGTGCTTAGCTACGGTGCGGATTTGTTCGGAATCCGAGAGCATTAATTTTCGCGTCATTTCGACGGTCGCTAGTTAGTGAGTCGTCATTTATGTGAGCATGTATATATGGTGGCGCATTTTTTTTAGTATAGCGCATGATTTGGTCGTGTAAGGTTTTAATAATTTACGTGTGTGTGTCTACGTTTATGTGTTAGTATGTATATATATGTATGTGTATAGTAGATGCATATGTATAGATGTGTATAAATGTGTATATGTATATAAATATATATGAGTAATACTTAATTAAAATTTCATTTAGGTTATAGGATGTATTTATATAGGATTTCATTAGGTTGTGTGTAGGTAGATTTATATATTAGGATATTTAGGTTTTCCTCCCCCCCATTCGGCCGACTTGCTAGCAAAAAACCCGAGCCGCTCCATCGTGCGGAAGGAAAGAGGCGGAAGCCCCGGCGCTGCTCCGACCGCCCGTTCACCGCCCAGTTCAACCCGGAATCTTCGTTTGAGGCCGGATCCGAGCTCCTCTAGGCAAGACCTTCGTTCCGAGGTAACTATTTTGGGATTTCACCATCTCCTTTTCCGATCGGGTGTTGAGAGTTCTTGTTCTTTCCTTGCTTTGATTGCCCAGTTTTTCTTGTCCAGATTTTTCATAGGTTGTGGCTGCGATCTTGTCCTGTTGGGAGGGGTGCTGTTGGCCGAATTTCTCCTAAGCCAAGGCAAGTATTCCCTTGCCAAAGTAATTTTTCCATGCTTAGTTTTGTTGCTTGATTCATGAGAAGTCCTTTGTATTGTCTTTTTACTTGTTTATACACATAAAAATTGGTGCAAAGCCTCTCATACATTCCCTTTCTATGTTGGTTGATTTCATCCCTTGGGTATGTGGTTTTATGGTTTCTTTTTTTTCTTTTACTAGGGATCTTGCCCCGATAGGATATAATCCGAGTGCCTTTATTTCAAGCTTTGTTCATTCATGAGGTATTTAGTTGTTTGCGGTTTTCTTGGGGTGTAAACCATTGATGTGGTTTTGTTTTAATTAGTTCAAGAGTTTTATAATAGTTGCCCCGTGGTTGTTCTAAAATCGGATCGGTATCAAACCACCCAAGTTGAATGTTTAGGGGTCGAATCTAGCTAAATGTTCATGCCTGTAGCAAGTTAATTATTCAGGTTTGGTACCAAGCTAATCGTTTAGGTTTAGTTGGAGACCAAACTACTTGGTTATATTTAATATTACACTGATGATAAGCGTTTAGTATCAAGCTTCTTTCATAAATTTAGTGTTGTATCGCTTTCAATTCATTTGAGTCAAACTACTTGCTTGGACAAACTCGATGTTTAGTTCTTTGGTAAATATATGAAATTCGTAGGTGTAAGGCCTCTTGATACAGAAGTTTAGCCTAAGATAACTGCTTATGATATATAATTGTCAAGTGTGCTTTGTGTACTCAAGTTTAATATAATTATGCGAGGATAGATGCGTGTCTAGTTAACCAACGCCGTCAACCTCTAGGCAACTGAGTCTCTTAGGTGGGTTGCTCTAGTTGGAATAGGGTTGTGTTGACTTCTTGGTGGTTCATGGAACCACTAGTAAGGGTTTTCCCGAGTCACTTAGTGCTGGAGTAGGATGTGATTTTGAGGTGGGTCGGACCGATGCCGCCACCCTTGTTTTTACTTCTTGTCTTACTAAGACAATATGGGTTGTTTGGTTGAGTTGGACTGATACCACCACCACAGCACCTTGGAGATATTTAGGCCTGATAGACTTGGTTGGACCGTTGCCACTAGTCTAGGCCCTTGTTGCTGATTTTGTCCATCTCCAGTACTAGGCGACTCTTTCTGCTCCAGATTTATGCTAGAATTTATTTATTTTTGCTAACCCTTCTTGCAGAGATTTGTGAAGCTTGACTTCATCCGTGCACTTGGTGCACCCCTTTTTTACTCACTTTTGGCGAGTATTTTCCTTTACCTGTTTGCTTGGTCCTTACCTGTTTTTCTTCTTCTTTGTACTATTGTCTCATTTTCCTATTGATAGATTGTTTTGTTGAGGTGTTCTTTTCTTTAAATGCCTCATGTTCAGGTTTATAGCTGACTGTGCGGCTAGGTTTCTCCTGAAGCTTGCTAGTGCTATATCTGCTGCTGAGTTTTTCTCTTCCTCACTCTAGGGAGGTAGTTTCTTTAGACTTGTAGTACAGATATGCCTACTCACCAGTGGGTTCGTATCAGTTGTTGACGCCCACTGGTGGTTTCTCTTTTTAGATGCTTTGTACTTTGCTTATACTGCTAGATTTCCTGTTTTGGAATTTATTCAACTTGCACTTGGGAAGATTTATGCTAGGTTGCTAGTTACTTTTAAAAATCTAAAAACACTATTATATGTATATCTCATGATCAACATGCTTCATAAAACTCAACACTACTTTCCAAACGACGTAAAAGATTATTTTCGTATATATGGTATAACATAAATGTAGGGTATGCATAGTATAAGTTGTCCCCAGGGGACACTTATGCTCTCTTTTAGGATGTCAAATGTAACTAAATTAATTTCCACTGCGTATAAGTATAGTTTTTAATTGTGGACTAGCTGATCCACTGAGCCGAGTGATACAGCCTCTAAAATGTAATTGATTTTTTTCACATCATTAAAGCTTATGATTTTTCATAGTCTTAGTAGTTGGTGGTTGCCTGAGCGTCGGCAGTTATCCCTTGCCCGACGTGGCATCACAACGTGCGTTTTCTTCTACTCTGATACTTCTAAATTTTTGGAGAAAATGCGGGTTGTGACAGTTGGTATCAGAGGGAGGTTGCTTGACAATTTGTCGGGCAACCTTTCCTTGTAGGTATTAGATGTTTAGCATCATTTCATACACACACCGATATGTCATCAACACGCATTGGCTGAAGTACGAACACTACACTCATAGCATAACATGAAGTATACATGACATATTATGTAGTATGGGATGCATAATATGTGTTTGTATATGGATCCACCATAGGAGGCAACATGTGAGAGTTATGTAGTATGGTATGCATAACCTCACCACATGAATGCGACTAGCACGTTTTCTTTTTCGTTGCATGGAAATGCTATGCAGTATGGGATGCATAACATTTTCATGTGTACGCCGCTCATAACACGCATTAGGGCCTTTTTAGAATGCATAGCACAATCATGCATATCATAACATTGCATAAGCACACCGTACCAAGCTAAAGACTTGCAGGATGATATATGTACACACATGGTTTTGAGTCAAAAAAGAATATAAATTCATGCATTCCCGATTTAGGCACAAGAGTTAGTGTGATGGTGGTGAACCATCTTAGGTTAAGCATGACATCATTCCCTCTGTATAAAACAAAATATATATATAAAAAACCCCAGAGCAAGTTGGCAGTGAAAGCAAGTACTTATGTAGGTTTGTCTGTACTTGTTTGTTTTGTCCTAGTAGTTGAACTAGGTTCTGATGATTGCTTGTTTGTTCCTTTCAGTATGCCTCCTAAGCGTAGAGTGGCGAGGTCGACTCCCCAATCCGAGGGTGAGTCTTCTGGTGCTCAAAGTGGTGCAGTTATGGAAAGTCTGAGGCAGAGCAATGAGGCTCTATCGAGGCAAATGGTGGACGTTCAGTCTCAGATCCAGTCCCTGATATCTGTGGTGGCAGGACTAGCCCCGAGAGCGCAGGATCCTGCTGCGAGCATAGCTGTTCCCGCACCTCCTGCACCCCCAGCCCCTTTGGTGCCTCCAGTGGTGGTGCCCCCGGAGATGGATTTCATCACTCAGTTCCAGCGACTGCGACCCCCTACCTACGATGGTAAGGCGGACTTCATGGTATTGGATGACTGGTTGATTTCCATAGAGGAAATGTTTCATTATTCTGGAGTGTCTGAGGATCAGAAGGTGATGTTGGCCGCCTACCAGCTGAAGGGGTTGGCAAAGAGCTGGTGGATGAGGGAGAAGGAGGGAATGGCAGGAGCAAGCACCTGGGCTTCCTTCAAGGAGATCTTGATGCGGAAGTTTCTACCGTCAGTGGAGCGAGACAGGTTGATGAACGACTTCTTGCATCTGAAGCAGAGGCATCTCTCAGTCAGCGAGTATGAGATTGGGTTTAGAAAACTCAGTCGCTTTTCCCCTAGTTCGGTGAGCTCATAGGAGGATAGAGCGAAGCGTTTCCTCGGTGGCCTGCGGAGCGATGTACAGCAGCTAGCGGTGGCTCATGGAGCGGTGAGTTATGCTGGGGTAGTGGAGGCCGCTTTGAAGGTAGAGGCCATCGAAAGCGCGAAGTAAAGAGGACAACAGGCGAGGAATGAGAAGAGGAAAGCTGTTGAAGCAAAGAGCCCCCAAGTGCTCGGTGCTCCTTCGAGGAAGAGGAGCAAAGAGGTCTGTAGTTTTTGTGGCCGGTCGGGCCATCCTGCTGAGAGATGTTTCAAGAGGGCGGCGGCGCAGAAGGAGCATGTGCATGCTATTCAGGGTGCTCCCAGGCAGAATGTGGTGTGTACTCTGTGCAAGAAAGAGGGGCATGATGTTGCCCGTTGCTGGTTGAAGGACAAGGTCTGCTATCAGTGCGGACAGAAAGGTCATACCAAGGCCCGATGCCCGCAGCTCCAGTCTGTGCACCGACCAGTTCCTCTTCAGGCATTGCCACCGCCTCAGTCTATGGATAGAGTCAAAGGGAAGCTGAATGTGATATCATTAGCGGAGGCTCAAACTTCAACGCAAGTCATTTCAGGTAAACCCTCTCGCTAGTCTTTTACTTCCATTGCAGATTAGTTTGGCTATTGTTTTCTTAAATGATTGTGCAATTTTTTTCCCTTTTATATTCATATAGGGAGTGTTAATGTAAAGAACCACTGGGCGCACGTCCTCTTTGACTCAGGTACTACCCACTCATTTGTGGCTAGGGCCTTTGTAGAGCGGTGCCAGCTGGTTCTTGATCGTGTCGGTGAGGCCTTTTGTGTAAAATTCCCCTCGGGTGATTCCGTGATATCAGATCAGGGCATTCTGGATTGTCCTATTATTTTGGGGGATTTCCCGGCCAAGGCAAATCTGAAGATGATAGACTTGGAAGATTTTGACGTCATCCTGGTTATGGATTGGTTGTCCAGATACGATGCGGTGATCCAGTGCAGGGGTAAGCACTTGGATTTCAAGAAAGACAACGGTCAGCCTGGGAGTATTTATGGCGATCCGCGCCAGATCTCTCCGGTGATTTCTGCAGTATGTGTTCATAGGTTATTCAGTTCTGATTATTTTGCTTGCTTAGTCTCAGTGTTGGGGACTGTTAGCAGTTTGCCGCGGATGGATGAGATTCCGGTGGTTCGTGAGTTTTCTGATGTGTTTCCTAACGACCTTCCCGGTCTTCCCCCTGTCAAATATGTCGAGTTCGTGATTGATTTGGAGCCGGGTACGCGTCCTATTGCTAAGGCGCCGTACCAGATGGCCCCGCGAGAGCTGGTGGAGTTGTGTACCCAGCTGGATGAGTTGTTGGAGAAGGGTTTCATAAGGCCGAGTTCGTCTCCTTGGGGTGCCCCTGTCCTCTTTGTGAAGAAGAAAGATGGGTCGATGCGCCTTTGCATCGACTACAGAGAACTGAACAAAGTCGCCATCAAGAACAGGTATCCCCTGCCCAGAATCGACGACTTATTCGACCAGTTGCGTGGTAGCTCTGTGTTCTCCAAGATTGACCTTCGATCTGGATATCACCAGCTCAGGATCCAGGAGTTGGACATTCCACGGACTGCTTTCCGATCGAGGCATGGACACTTCGAATTCCTAGTTATGTCTTTTTGGTTGACCAACGCGCCATCAGCATTCGTGGACATGATGAACCGGGTGTTCAAAGATTTTCTGGACAAGTTTGTGGTCGTATTCATAGACGACGTTCTGATTTATTCACGGAATGCTGCGGAGCATGATCAACACTTGCGGTTGGTGTTATCTGCCTTGAGAGATCATCAGTTGTACGCCAAGCTGAGTAAATGTGAATTCCAGTTGCCTCAGGTTTCCTTCCTGGGTCATGTGGTGAACAAGGATGGCATTTCAGTGGACCTAGAGAAGATTTCTGCAGTGATGGATTGGCATAGGCCGAGCACACCCAAGGAGATTAGGAGCTTCTTGGGGTTGGTCGGCTATTATATAAGGTTTGTTGAGGGCTTTTCTACCTTGGCAGCGCCCTTAACTAAGCTGACGCAGAAGCATGCAACGTTCATCTGGAGCGAGCAGTGCGAGGAGGCCTTTCTGGAGCTAAAGAGGAGATTGTGCACTGCTCCTGTTTTGACATTGCCTACGGAGGGCAAGGACTATGATGTTTATGTGGATGCCTCGCATGTTGGGCTCGGAGGCGTGTTGATGCAAGAGGGGAAGGTGATTGCGTATGGGTCGCGGCAGTTGAAGACTCATGAGCGGAATTACCCTACGCATGACCTCGAGTTTGCGGCGGTGATTTTTGCGTTGAAGCTGCGGGGGCATCTACTCTATGGGGCTCAGTGCAAGATTTTCACAGATCATAAGAGCCTGAAGTACGTGTTTACTCAGAAGGAGCTGAATCTACGCCAGCGGCGGTGGCTAGAGTTTGTGGTCGATTATGACGTGTAGATCCAGTACCATCCAGGCAAGGTCAATGTGGTGGCCGACGCCCTGAGCCGCAAGATAGGGAAGATCTTCAACCTCACGGCAGACCGTTTAGTGGAAGAGTTCTTGTTGATGGACATCTCCATGGGATGTTGTGATTTGTAAAGCAGTTTGGCAGTGGCAGAGCCATCTTGGATTTCACTCACCAGGTTGCACCAGAAGAATGATCCGGATTTGTTACACCTGTACCTCAGGGCTGAGAGAGGGGAGTTGCCGGATTTCTCTATCGATGATTCGGGTACTTTGAGGTACCGCGGCAGGTTTTGCATCCCCGCAGTTGGAGACATCATGAATATGGTATGCAAAGAGGCCCATGGATCCAATGTTGCCTACCACCCAGGATCCACCAAGATGTATCATGATTTGAAGCAGATCGCCTGGTGGTATGGTATGAAGGGGGATATAGCTCGGTATGTTTCTGAATGTTACACTTACAAGCGGGTGAAGGCCGACCATGGGAGGCCTGGTGGCAAGTTGGCTCCTTTGGAGATCCCGACTTGGAAGTGGGAAAGTATCTCTATGGACTTCATTACGGGCTTACCAAGATCTCCAAGGGGATTTGATTCAGTTTGGGTGATCGTGGACCGATTGACGAAGTGTGCGCACTTCGTACCTTATAAGATCGACTACCCGATGAAGAAGATAGCAGAGCTGTATTTGAGCGAGGTCATCAGATTGCATGGTGTTCCTGTTAGCATCATTTCGGATCGAGACTCTCGTTTTACATCTCGCTTCTGGAGGAGTCTGCAAGAGGGTCTGGGTACAGATTTGAGGTATTCTACCGCTTACCACCCACAGACAAATGGGCAGACAGAGAGTGTGAACTGAATTGTGGAGGATATGATCCGGTGCTACATTCTAGACCACGGTGGGGCTTGGGATGAGCGTTTGCGGCTCATGGAGTTTGCCTACAATAACAGTTACCAAGAGAGCTTGCAAATGGCTCCCTTTGAGGCATTGTATGGGAGGTACTGCAGAACTCCGTTGTTTTGGGCTGAGGCTGGTGAGAGGTCTTTGTTGGGTCCTGATGCTCTCGAGGAAATGGAGGTTGCTGTGAAGCTCATTCGGGAAAAGCTTCGGTTAGCTCAGGAGAGATATGAGAAGAACGCCAACCGGCGTAGGTCCGATTTGGAATTTTCGGTGGAGGATTTGGTCTTCTTGAAGGTGTCTCCGATGGTTGGAGTGAAGAGGTTCAGCAAGAACCATAAGCTGGATCCGAGGTATGTGGGCCCATTCAGAATATTGGAGCGTATTGGTGCGGCAGCATATAGGTTGGATCTACCAGCCAACTTCCTAGGCGTACATAATGTTTTTCATGTAAGCCAGCTGCGGAAGTGTGTGCAGAACAGTGGGCAAGTCTTGGATACCGTGCCCCAGTTGGAGCCTAACCTCTCTTATGTCGAGGTGCCGGTCCGCATCTTGGATACTCTGGATCGGGTGCTGCGGACAAAGTCTATCCCGATGGTGAAGGTTCTTTGGAAGAATCAAGGTTTGGAAAGCGCGACTTGTGAGCTAGAGTCGGCTATGAGGGAGGCTCACCCTCGCCTGTTCTCCTGATTTGTTGGGTATGTTTTCTGTCTAGTAACTTTTGTTTTGTTACTTTCCTTCTATAGTAGAAGTAGTGTACGTAAAGTTTCGGGACGAAACTTTCTTTTAGGGGGAGTGACTGTAACGCCCCCTGATTTTTCGGCAATTATTTAAATCCTCGTTTGGCGTTACTTTGGCGCATTTTCGGCTCGTGTCGTTGTTAGAGTACCTCGTTAGGTTTTCTTAGAGGTTATAGCCTGTTGTATGGTTTCCCCAGCTAGCCGTCGTCTGTTTTGGAGGCCCGGCTGAGCCTCTTAGGGAATCCTTGTGCTTTGGATTCGGGTGGTGTTAGCCCGAGTGTTTGATCGTCGGAGGTTGTTTCCGACTTCGCCGATGTTTTCGTAGCCCCAGTGCTTAGCTACGGTGCGGATTTGTTCGGAATCCGAGAGCGTTAATTTTCGCGTCATTTCAACGGTCGCTAGTTAGCGAGTCGTCATTTATGTGAGCATGTATATATGGTGGCGCATTTTTTTAGTATAGCGCATGATTTGGTCGTGCAAGGTTTTAATAATTTACGTGTGTGTGTCTACGTTTATGTGTTAGTATGTATATATATATATATATATATATATATATATATATATATATATATATATATATATATATATATATATATATATATATATATATATATATATATATATATATATATATATATATATATATGTACGTGTGATGCTTAAGATCACGGCAGTGAACCGGTCGCACAAGTAGTATAAAATGGGGGCTTTCCCAAGTATCGATCTCACAAGGAACACAGTAAGGTGGAGTTAATTTTGAGGACTTGAGATTGAAGTCCTCAGGTCGGAGCTAACTAAGGGGGGTTTGGATTGTTGCGATAAAAAGAAAGTAAAAAATCTAACAACTACTCATATGCAACGCCGCTATGCGATGCTTTGTCAGGCGGGATGGAAGACTAGTCGGGCCGCTATGCACCGAATCACTAGGCGGATGGACGAGAAGGCTAGCATATGAGGTGGTTAGAACGGCAAAATGAGGGTCATGAGCACCTCTTCGCAACGCACGTCACTAGCAATTGCTAGTGCGGCAAGGGTGGATGGTGGTGGATGGAGTATGGCGCAACTCAAGCAACTTAGGCAGTAAAATGAAAGAGGAATCACATAGACATGATACACATAACATATACAGCCAAAGTGCACTTCATCAATATAAATAGATTTAAACACCAATATTCAACAATAAATCAAGAACAAGTCAAGAGATCGACCGAATCTGAAGTCTTGCTGAGGATTCACGGTCGGAATCGTCGGGTTGTCATTCCGCATCCAAGCGCGGTCCTCAACTGCGTCCGGGGTAGAGAAGGGATGTCACCACCTTCCAATGGCCCGTCTTCTTCGTCTCACTATAGCGGACGAAGTTTGCTAGCTTTCCTTTGCTTGATGGCTATGGCGTCAAACCCTACTTGAAGCTCACGGATGAAGGAGAAGGCCGAGAGGAAGCTCCAGCTTGGATTTGGCGGTGAAAGCTTGCCCGGAGCACCTCCCTAGGGTGGAAGATGAAGGGGAACGACGGAGAAGGCGGAGAAGGCGGAAAACGGCGGAGAAATGTCGAGCTCCGGATCCTTTCTCGAATTAGGGCGAGACCTGCACTATTTATACAAAGCAGAAATTTACAATGTGCACTATCACAGGCGCACGACCAGTGGTCGTGCGCACTATGTCCGGTAAGCGTGCGCACTGGCATGGAAGATTAGGAAGAAGAACTGGGATAATGCGCACGAGTAGTGGCGCACAACCAGTGGTCGTGCACACTAAGTCCAATGGTCGTGCGATTACCCCAGACAGGACTCCAGAAAAGAGGAATCAATGTACACGATCAGTGGTGCACGACCGGTGGTCGTGCGCATAATGTCCAGTGGTCGTGCGCTTACCCCATGCTGATTCTGGAAAACGAAGAGTAGTGCGCACGATCAGGGGCACACAACCAGTGGTCGTGCGCATTAGATCCCATGATCGTGCGCAGTATTCCTGTTTTACAACCATCTCGGAACACGCACACGACCCCTGTACCGAAAGGAAAAAAACCAATCACTAATATGTGCAGATATTCCAGGCAATCACAAAAAGGAGTATAAACAATAGAAGTAACAAAATACATAACCACAGGCATAAATGTGCACTTCCTATGGAAATAAAGATAAGATGAAATATGAACGATATAGAACTAAAAGTGAAGTACAAGCGACGAAAACTAGCCCAGATGAGTCCGAAAATAGGTATATAAAGTGGACTCATCACACCCCCAGACTTAACTGTTTGCGCGTTCCGAGCAAACAAAATCTAAGCAGATAGGGAAAAATACTAGTTAACAAAGAAATTGCGATACAGAGTACCATGCGAAGTCGCATGCTCGCACGTGTAAAAATATAATAGAAGAAATTTCTAAGTATGCAGAATAGTTTATATTTTTAACAATGCGTATCAAAATTTTATTATTACTCAAAAATGGAATCACGGTGAATTATTCGGTCACACGTAGGGAGAAAGTAGACTAATCGCTAGACGAGCATTGCCAAAGATCGGGGCTCGGGATAACCTCCAAAGGAATCCACCAATGTCGGTGACCATATGCCTGCCCTTTCGCATTCTCTCCACAGCACTGGTTTGGTCCACACACGAATCAGTAGGACTTGAGGTGAAGAGATGGGGCTTGGGTTTCGGTGAGGTAAACAATGATAAACAGGAAGGCTATGCACCTAACCCAAATGAGCTATCATAAAAAGAATCCCTCTACTAAGCAAAATACACGTGAGTACACCACACCCCCAGACTTAATTTTTCAAATATGGGTGTGTGTACCGCCTACTCTAAATACATTCTCATTTCCAAAATGATTTTCAATTAAAACTTTTTCTTTTCACTTTTTTTTTCTTTCCAAATATTTTTCTTTTTTTTTCTTTATTCAAATCATCTTTTTATTTTTGCAATTTCAGCAAATATAACATTGGAGCACATCCACATAATCACATGTAAAATCACCACATCACACCCCAACATTAAAATGTAAACACTAAAGCTCAACTTGGGTGTGCGACTAGGATCGGCTATGAGGCTTTGGTGAAATCATGGTGGAGCTGAATCAAAAGGAGGGGTAAGCACAATGGGGCTAGTGAGGATAAGACGTTTGGAATGGTACAAAGCTCAACCGGGCCAAAATGATGGCCTACATCACGCTCATGCATGACTAACCTATACCCATGCTTCAAGAATAGCTTGGGGCAAGTTCTTAGCCAACGAGAAAGGCTATCCCTCCTCCCGACTCGAGCAATATGAACCTAACGGCCGTCTACACACATCCCTAAGCTACCGTCAGATTCACACCGGATTCACCAATTTTTGAGTAGAATAAAAAGTATTTACGCAATTAGAAAAATATAAAACTATAAGCATACAGAAAAATTAAATCTACAATTTCTACACGAGACGAGAGCAGTTGACTAGGAGCACAGCAAGGTCAACATTTTACTCCGTCTCACAATCCTATGTCAGCACCATAATTTTCTCAAATCTAACGAAGAAATGAGTTTAACTCGCAGCACGCAAAAAGCTAAGCACGCGCTCATGTGGGTGCAGTGGTGTGTGATGCAATGAACTAAGCAAAATAAAACAATAAAGGCTTCTAGTATGCACAAGAAATGTGTGCGTGCAAGAGGTAACAAATCTCTCCCCCAGACTTAAACTAAGCAATACAGCAGATGATATAGAAATTAAAATCATAAGGAGCTAAGGGAAGATGTTACCCAATGCTCAGCCAGTGAGCATACCAGAAGATGCATGGAAACCTGAAGCAGGTCCGCCATACAAAGAATCACAACCCCGCCAATGCAATTTGCCAAGAATACCTGCAGGGGTGAGCTCCGCAAAAACAAAAGAAAAATATACAAAAAGAAATGCTAAAACTAAAATAGGCATGAAAAATAAAAATGCAGGAAAATGAAAGATAAGTACTGGGGTTATTGTCATCCCAGCACGACTTATTCGGCTACGAAAAGGTTCTAGCTAATGGGTCTATGAAATAAAAAGTGCACATGTAACTGGCCTAATATCCGTTGCGGTGGCAAGTACCGATACGGAGATAGAGCAGTTACCCCACTGCCTAAATAGTCATACCTGCTCCTCGCAGGCATAGGAAATAGGAAATAGGATGAGGAGGAGGCCTGGTCCTCACTCATCTTATCACAAAAAGTATCCTTGCCTAGCAAGGCATTGTCAACCACAGGTGTGTAGGGTGTGATGGCAACAGCAAGAACACCAAGCTCATCATCATCCCAGCATACCCGTGGAGACTCAGCCTGCACAGGCTCAGATAGAGAAGGGGGATCAAGAAATAAAGGAGATGAATAATAAAAAGAATCAGAAATAGGGGGAGTGGTCCCGGTCTCACTCCCAGCAGGATCCCGACATAGATCATCTACGACGTCATATGAGTCATGGCGAGGGGAATCTGCGAGCTCGAGGTCCTCGGTGGTGGTTTGGACCTCCTCATCCATCAAGGAAGTGGAAACTTCCTCAATAAAGAGGATCTCCTCATCAACACACCTCGGTGCGTCCACATGTTCCAAGACGTAATACTGTCCATTAATGAAAATAATATCCTCGTCAAACATGGGCACATCCTCAGGCTCAGAATCACAATCCGACCGAACATCATCAACCGACTCACTAAAAATAGGGATAAATAATTCTTGCAAAGAAGGCAGATGAACAACAGCATCAGAGAAAATATGTGCAGGTTCCTCCGGGGGTGAATCAACAAGAGGGGAAGAGTGCATGGGGAGAGACGGTGCCATAATGTCGTCACACCGTTCAGCAGAAAGTCTGATGGGTATATCCACAGCAGTCCCCCATAGACAAGGTGGTGCTGCAAACATATCATCAGAATCAGAAGGGGCAGCCGATTAAGAGGTGGATGGAATGAATCGGATACCCGGTTCATCATCCTCCTCCAACTGGCGCTGAAATTCTGCGCAATCTTTCAACACGTGGTCGGTGCTATGACAACACAAACATCGTTTTCCATTACTCCTCGGTACAGGTGGGACCGGAGAGGAATAACAAAAAGATGAAGGCGTAGAAGAGGAGTGACCATAAGACCTGGGTTGGGTGTATGAAGTACCATAAGAAGACGGTGCTCCATACACAGAACCACGAGAATTATGCTCCCAATCTTCAATGGGGCACTCATCACTACCATGCCTATAATCCCCGCACCATCGGCAACAGATATTCGAATAAGAATACATGGTGCAATAAGAAGAATTCACCAACAGAAAGTTTCTAAGCAACAATTAACTACATACCACAAATAAAAGAATAGGAAAACCTGCTACAACAAAATTAAAAGTAGAAGAGGAACAAATAAAAACAAGAAACAGATTCTAAAAACTAAAGCAAAGAAGAAACATGAAATATACAAATGGAAAGGGGCTTCTATCTCCTATCTCCCTCTCCAAAAACTCACACGACTGTGTTCCCCGGCAACGGCGCCAAAAACTTGATGCTTAAGATCACGACAGTGAACCGGTCGCAAAAGTAATATAAAATGGGGTCTTTCCCAAGTATCGATCTCACAAGGAACACAGTAAGGTGGAGTTAATTTTGGGGAGGACTTGAGATTGAAGTCCTCAGGTATGAGCTAACTAAGGGGGGTTTGGATTGTTGCGATAAAAAGAAAGTAAAAATCTAACAACTACTCCTATGCAACGCCGCTATGCAATGCTTCGCCAGGCGGGATGGAAGACTAGTCGGTCCGCTATGCACCGAATCACTAGGCGGATGGACGAGAAGGCTAGCGGATGAGGTGGTTAGAACGGCAGAATGAGGGTCGTGAGCACCTCTTCGCAATGCACGCCACTAGCAATTGCTAGTGCGGCAAGGGTGGATGGTGGTGGATGGAGTATGGCACAACTCAAGCAACTTAGGCGGTAAAATGAAATAGGAATCACATAGACATGATACACATAACATATACAACCAAAGTGCACTTCATCAATATAAATAGATTTAAACACCAATATTCAACAATAAAGCAAGAACAAGTCAAGAGATCGACCGAATCCGAAGTCTTGCTGAGGATTCACGGTTGGAATCATCGGGTTGTTATTCCGCGTCCAAGCTCGGTCCTCAACTGCGTCCAGGGTAGAGAAGGGCTGTCACCACCTTCCAATGGCCCATCTTCTTCGTCTCACGATAACGGACGAAGTTTTCTAGCTTTCCTTTACTTGATGGCTATGGCGTCAAACCCTACTTGAAGCTCACAGATGAAGGAGAAGGCCGAGTGGAAGCTCCGGCTTGGATTTGGCGGTGAAAGCTTGCCCGGAGCACCTCCCTAGGGTGGAAGATGAAGGGTAACGGCGGAGAAGGCGGAAAACGGCAGAGAAATGTCGAGCTCCGGATCCTCTCTCGAATTAGGGCGAGACCTGCACTATTTATACAAAGCAGAAATGAACAATGCGCATGATCACAGGCGCACGACCAGTGTTCGTGCACACTATGTCCGGTGAGCATGCGCACTGGCATGGAAGATCAGGAAGAAGAACTGGGATAACGCGCACGAGCAGTGGTGCACGACCAGTGGTCATGCGCACTAAGTCCAATGGTCGTGCGATTACCCCAGACAGGACTCCAGAAAAGAGGAATCAATGCACACGATCAGTGGCGCACGATCGGTGGTCGTGCGCATAATGTCCAGTGGTCGTGCGCTTACCCCAGGCTGATTTTGGAAAATGAAGAGTAGTGTGCACGATCAGGGGCACACGACCCCTGTATCGAAAGGAAAAACCAATCACTGATATGTGCAGACATTCCAGACAATAACAAAAAGGAGTACAAACAATAGAAGTAACAAAATACACAACCACGGGCATAAATGTGCACTTGCTATGGAAATAAAGATAAGATGAAATATGAACGATATAGAACTAAAAGTGAAGTGCAAGCGACGGAAACTAGCCCAGATGAGTCCGAAAATAGGTATATAAAGTTGACTCATCAATGTGTATAGTAGATGCATATATATAGATGTTTATAAATATGTATAGGTATATAAGTATATATTAGTAATACTTAATTAAAATTTCATTTAGGTTATAGGATGTATTTATATAGGATTTCATTAGGTTGTGTGTAGGTAGATTTATATATTAGGATATTTAGGTTTTCCTCCCCCCCCATTCGACCGACCTGCCAGCAAAAAACCCGAGCTGCTCCATCGTGCGGAAGGAAAGAGGCGGAAGCCCCGACGCTGCTCTGACTGCCCGTTCACCCCCCAGTTCAACCCGGAATCTTCGTTTGAGGCCGGATCCGAGCTCCTCTAGGCAAGACCTTCGTTCCAAGGTAACTATTTTGGGATTTCCCCATCTCCTTTTCCGATCGGGTGTTGAGAGTTCTTGTTCTTTCCTTGCTTTGATCGCCCAGTTTTTCTTGTCCAAATTTTTCATAGGTTGTGGCTGCGATCTTGTCCTGTTGGGAGGGGTGCTGTTGGCCAAATTTCTCCTAAGCCAAGGCAAGTATTCCCTTGCCAAAGTAATTTTTCCATGCTTAGTTTTGTTGCTTGATTCATGAGAAGTCCTTTGTATTGTCTTTTTACTTGTTTATACACATAAAAATCGGTGCAAAGCCTCTCATACATCCACTTTCTATGTTGGCTGATTTCATCCCTTGGGTATGTGGTTTTATGGTTTCTTTTTTTTCTTTTACTAGGGATCTTGCCCCGATAGGATATAATCCGAGTGCCTTTATTTCAAGCTTTGTTCATTCATGAGGTATTTAGTTGTTTGCGGTTTTCTTGGGGTGTAAACCATTGATGTGGTTTTGTTTTAATTAGTTCAAGAGTTTTATAATAGTTGCCCCGTGGTTGTTCTAAAATCGGATCGGTATCAAACCACCCAAGTTGCATGTTTAGGGGTCGAATCTAGCTAAATGTTCATGGTTGTAACAAGTTAATTATTCAGGTTTTGTACCAAGCTAATCGTTTAGGTTTAGTTGGAGACCAAACTACTTGGTTATATTTAATATTACACTGATGATAAGCGTTTAGTATCAAGCTTTTTGCATAATTTTAGTGTCATATCGCTTTCAATTCATTTGAGTCAAACTACTTGCTTGGACAAACTCAATGTTTAGTTCTTTGGTAAATATATGAAATTCGTAGGTGTAAGGCCTCTTGATACTGAAGTTTAGCCTAAGATAACTGCTTATGATATATAATTGTCAAGTGTGCTTTGTGTACTCAAGTTTAATATAATTATGCGAGGATAGATGCGTGTCTAGTTAACCAACGCCGTCAACCGCTAGGAAGCTAAGTCTCTTAGGTGGGTTGCTCTAGTTGGAATAGGGTTGTGTTGACTTCTTGGTGGTTCATGGAACCACTAGTAAGGGTTTTCCCGAGTCACTTAGTGCTGGAGTAGGATGTTATTTTGAGGTGGGTCGGACCGATGCCGCCACCCTTGTTTTTACTTCTTGTCTTACTAAGACAATATGAGTTGTTTGGTTGAGTTGGACTGATACCACCACCACAGCACCTTGGAGATATTTAGGCCTGATAGACTTGGTTGGACCGTTGCCACCAGTCTAGGCCCTTGTTGCTGATTTTGTCCATCTCCAGTACTAGGCGACTCTTTCTGCTCCAGCTTTATGCTAGAATTTATTTATTTTTGCTAATCCTTCTTGCAGAGATTTATGAAGCTTGACTTCATCCGTGCACTTGGTGCACCCCTTTTTTACTCACTTTCGGCGAGTATTTTCCTTTACTTGTTTACTTGGTCCTTACCTATTTTACTTCTTCTTTGTACTATTGTCTCATTTTCCTATTGATAGATTGCTTTGCTGAGGTGTTCTTTTCTTTGAATGCCTCAGGTTCAGGTTTATAGCCGACTGTGCAGCTAGGTTTCTCCTGAAACTTGCTAGTGCTATAGCTGCTGCTGAGTTTTTCTCTCCCTCACTCTAGGGAGGTAGTTTCTTTAGACTTGTAGTACAGATATGCCTACTCACTAGTAGGTTCGTATCAGTTGTTGATGCCCACTGGTGGTTTCTATTTTTAGATGCTTTGTACTTTGCTTATACTGCTAGATTTCCTACTTTGGAATTTATTCAACTTGCTCTTGGGAAGATTTATGCTAGGTTGCTAATTACTTTTAAAAATCTAAAAGCACTATTATATGTATATCTCATGATCAACATGCTTCATAAAACTCAACACTACTTTCCAAACGACGTAAAAGATTATTTTCGTATATATGGTATAACATAAATGTAGGGTATGCATAGTATAAGTTGTCCCCATGGGACACTTATGCTCTCTTTTAGGATGTCAAATGTAACTAAATTAATTTCCACTGCGTATAAGTATAGTTTTTAATTGTGGACTAGCTGATCCACTGAGCCGAGGGATACGACCTCTAAAATGTAATTGATTTTTTTACATCATTAAAGCTTATGATTTTTCATAGTCTTAGTAGTTGGTGGTTGCCTGAGCGTCGGCAGTTATCCCCTGCCCGACGTGGCATCACAACGCGCGTTTTATTCTACTCTAATACTTCTAAATTTTTGGAGAAAATGCGGGTTGTGACAAAGAAGAGATTGCCCTTGTCTCTCTAGACAATAAAGCCAAGAACATTATCACAAGCGCAGTCGATGATTCAATGCTGCAGGACCTGATACACTGCCAATATGCCAAGAAAATGTGGCAGTCTCTAATTATTTTGATGGAAGGCACCGAAGAAGTAAGAGACGATAGAAGATCCTTTCTGAACCAGAAGTATGAGGCCTTCAAGCAAGTCCCCAAGGATATAATAGCGGATACATTTGAGAACTTCTTCAAAATCATCAACGGCCTGAAGAGCTACGACCGGGTTTTCACAAATGGAGAACTAAATGACACGTTCTTAAGATCCTTAACTAAGGAATGAGACAATAAGATTTGTGCTATCTGGGAGTTTGGGAGACTAACTGACACTGACCCCCAGAACCTCTTCGGGAAGCTTATGTCCTATGAGCTCCAAATAAATGCCAGAAAAGTTGAAGAAGAGGGTATCAGATCTTCATCAAAGGAGAAGTCTGTTGCACTGAAGGTAGATAGCTCAAAAAAGGCTAAAACAACATCTCTTGCTCCCACTTTAGAAGAAAGTGAAGAAGAATACTTAGAGCCAAGCACCTTGGACTCAGAGTTATCTGATAGAGAGTTCTCTCTTCTCTCTAGACAGTTCAAGAAGTTTCTCAGTAAGAAGAAACAGTTGAGAGGAAAAGACTCCTCATTCAGAAGATCACGTCACGATAGCAATCATCAAAAGAAATGCTACATAAATGACATGTATAAATCTAAACAGAACAAACATAATTCTACTGACATTGTGTGTTATTACTGCAATAAGCCAGGACACGTGATCGCCGACTGCCCTCATAAGAAGAATGAGGGTGGAAGAAGAGAAGAGCATAAGTCCTCCCACAACAAAAAGAAGGAGAAGAGCTTCATGGAAAAGAAGCAAAAGACCTTCAGTGATACTGACTCATCTGAGTCAATTGAGGATGAAGAAGCCTACTTTGGGCTCATGGCTCACTCCAATGAAGAAGAAGCTGACCTCTAATTTCATGGGGAGGTAAATTCTCACACCATTCTTTCAGAGTCCGATGCTCCAGATGATGATCATGAGGATTGTTCTTCTGATGATGAATCAAAACTCATGTATCAATACAAAGAGTTGATCAAGGCCTATGACTGGTGTAGAAAAGTTATTAGAACTCAGACCAAGGAGATCAAATCCCTCAAGGCTGAGGAGATCACTCTGTGGGAGGAAGTTGCAAGAATGAACTCTCTCAGAAAAGTTGTTAACACTCGTATGTCTGTTTGAGTAAAACTTATTCTTGCTCTGATCGTTCACTTTAAGTATTTTCGTTTTTGTTATAATCACTACAGTATGAATCATGAAACTCAAAATATCATAAGAAAACATTGAAATGTGTTGGGGTCACTTGGGTTGCAGCCTTCACGGTGCCAAGTTTGGACCCATTAAGCCTCCTTGAGCCGGGCCTGGGCTGTGACAAGGGTCACTACAAGCAAGAAGCTTTTCTAGTAAGACTTATATCCGGACTGAGTGTGAACCATGCGCACCACTCAAAACATATACACACTTCATTGATTGCAGCTTATGATATTCCTTGTTCTATTATGTGGTATGCTCTGAAGTAATCTTAATTCAGTTATTTTTGTTTGACTATTCTACATGTCTGAGTTAGTAGTTTTGATTTATGAAAACTAGTACGCTCATACATTTCTGCTTTTATTACTGTTTTGTACTTTACTTTGCTCACTATGCTTATTTTAATGTTCTGAGGCTTTTTCTTTCTATTTTGGAATTACCTTAGCATTTGTGTAACGCCGCTAGGTCCTCGAGCCCGATCTTCTTAAAGCTCTAGGTTTTATGTTTACATTTCATTTACTCTCAAATATTTCTTTTATGCAATAATTACAATCAGTCATTTTCTCTGGTATTGTAGACAACTGCTAATGACTATTGTTGGTGCTGCGACAAAGATACTTTACAGTTGGTGTTGTAGAAAAGTTGGTCACTTTGCTGTGGATTGCCGGTTTAATCGCAAAAATATTATAACTCCTCAAGTTAATCATACGAGACAAACCACTCGTAGTGTTAACACTCGTAGTGGGTGTATGCTAACAAGGAACCAAGGACCCAAATCTTATTGGGTTCCTAAGGTAAAATGATCTATGATTGCAGCTATGTCCAAAGACCAACAAAATACCTATCTGGTATTTGGACAGTAGATGCTCTCGGCATATGATCGGGACAAGAAACCTACTTAAAAAACTATACTCCAGTCAAAGATGATCCAAAGGTTATCTTTGATGGCTCTGACCGAGGAATTACAAAAGGATACGGTATGATTTCAAATGGTATAGTCTCATTCACTGATGTGGCTTATGTGAAAGGATTAGAACACAATCTGATTAGCATAAGTCAATTATGTGATAAATGCTTCATTGTTACTTTCTCTAAGGATCAGTGCCTAATAAAATCGGCCTCTATTATGGAGACGCTATTAACATGCACTTGGAGTAGAAATATTTTTTGTCTTAATTTTCTATGCATAGACACTTCTACCCCAGTTTGTTTTGTTGTAAAATATAATGCATCTCTTTGTGACCAATGGCACAAGAGACTTGCAGTTATAAATTTCAAAACCATTAATATGTTATTTTCTCAAGACCTAGTACGTGACGCACCTACTATTAAGTTAATTAAAGAAAGTCCATGTCAAGCATGCCAAATGGGCAAGCAGACAAGGATTACCTTTAAGGGTATTGCTGATAAAGATTCCTCAAGGTGCTTGTATTTACTGCACATGGACTTATTCGGTCCAATGCAAGTTCGTAGCTTAGGAGGTAAGTCATATGCGCTGATAATTGTTAATGATCACTCATATTTTACTTGGGTGTTCTTTCTGAAATGAAAGTCAGATACCTTTGATGTGTTCACGAATTTTGTCTGGTAAATTCAGAATGAATTAAACTGTTCAGTGGTCAGAATCAGAAGTGACCATGAAGCAGAATTTGAATCTGGTGCCATGACAGAATTCTGTGGAAGTCTAGGTATCTTTCATGAGTTTTTCTCCCCGCATACTCCACAACAAAATGGAGTTATAGAGAGAATGAATAGAACACTCATTGAAGCATATAATACAATACTGACTGACTCCTCTCTACCAGAGTACTTTTGGGCTGAGGCAGTCAATAGAGCTTGTCACGTGCAAAACAGAGCGTTGATCAACAAGAGTCATCATAAGACTCTCTATGAGCTACTGAAAGGCAGGAGACCGACCGTGTCTTACTTCAGGATCTTGGCAGCAAATGTTATGTACTTAATAATGAGAAATATCATCGTACAAAGTTTGGAGAAAAATATTTTGAAGGTATTTTCGTAGGCTATAGTGGCCATAGTAAGGCTTATAGAATTTTTAATAAGAAAAATCTGGTGGTAGAAGAATATATTAACGTTGTATTTAATGAGATGAGCATGCTACAAAGCAGCTCTTCCAGTATTTTCATTGAAGATGCAGGTTTAAGGCTGAAGGAGTTAAGCTTGGATGAGACAGCTGAAGAAAATGCTCAAAAGTTTATCAAGATCACTCCTCCAACCTCAATTGGAGAGGGAGATCACCAAGATGAAGAAGTTATCTAAGTTGAGGAAGACACTCTAGAAATAGAAGAAGCTCCTGATGCAAGTACTCTAGAGCTCAGACACTTGAGGGATCACCCGGTTGATCAAATCATAGGAGATCCCCGTGATGGTGTAAGAACTCGAAGAGGTACTACTAATGAAAATTTGCATTTGAGTTTTCTCTTGCAGGTTGAACCAAAGAAATTTGAAGAAGCAAATCAAGACACATCTTGGATAGTTGCAATGGAAGAAGAACTCAATCAGTTCAAGGGATGCCAAGTATGGAAGCTTGTACCAAGACCCAAAGGCAAAAATATAATTAGAACAAAGTGGGTCTACAAGAACAAGTTGGATGAAGATGGAACCATCATAAAAAATAAAGCCAGACTTATAGCTAAGGGTTATAGACATAAAGAAAGCATCAATTTTGATCAGACCTATGCTCTAGTGGCAAGACTCGAATCCATCAAATTGTTCCTCGCATATGCTGCTTTAATGGCTTCATTGTCTATAAAATGGACGTGAAGTCAGCCTTCCTCAATGGTAAAATAAAGGAAGAAATTTATGTGGAACAACCCCCAAGTTTTGTTGATCATAATCATCATGATTATGCTTATTTATTATTTAAAGCTTATATGGTTTAAAACAAGCTCCATGAGCTTGGTATGAAACACTGTCTATCTTTCTTCTCGAGAATAAGTTCACAGCGGGAAAGATAGATAAAACATTATTTCTTAGGGAAGTAAAATGCAAGATTTTGCTAGTGCAAATCTATGTCGATGATATTATCTTTGACTCTACTGAGGACAACCTTTGCAAGAAGTTTTCCAAACTTATGTAAGGGAAGTTTGAAATAATCAGTATGGGTGTGCTGAAGTATTTCTTAGGACTTCAGGTGAAGCAATCTGAAGATGGAATTTTCATCTCTCAGACGAAGTTCACCAAGGAGTTGCTAAAGAAATTCGAAATGGAGAATGCAACCTCTATGAGGACTCTAATGGGTTCAGCTATGTCTCTGGACAAGGATGAGAAAGGGAAACCTTTTGATGAAACCAAGTACAGAATCATAATTGGATCCTTGCTCTATCTTACTGCTAGCAAGCCTGACATAATTTTTTCAACATGTGTGTATGCTAGATATCAGGTGAACTATAAGGAATCTCACTACACAGCTACAAAGCGGATTTTGAGATACCTTAAGGGAACACCAAATCTTGGTTTATGGTACCAAAGAAGTAATGATAACGAACTAATTGGACTTTCAGATGCAGACTTTGCAGGTAGCAAAGATAACAGAAAGAGCACTTCCGCGACCTGCCAATTCCTTGGAAGAAGGCTTATATCTTGGAGTAGCAAGAAATAGAATTGTGTTACAATCTCAACCGCCGAGTCAGAATACATTTCTGCAGGCAGTTGTTGTGCACAACTTCTCTGGATAAAGAATCAACTTGAAGACTACAACTTGAAGTTCAGGGACATTCCCATAATTTGAGACTTCTGTAGTGTTATAGCAATTGCCACTGTTGGGTATTGTATTCACAATAACCTAAATTTGTGTGAAGTCATCATTGAACTAAGATGAATTAAGTTTGTATTTGATGTTATTATCTAGTTGAGTACTTGCAGGTCATTATTGCTAAGTGTAGACCAATGTCAGTTTACAATGAGTCACTTAACACATGACCATGCAATATAATCCCTCATTATGTGATCCATGGTGTTGACTCATGTGTAACCTTTCTATTGGGATGCACTTCATTTTAAAGTACTAAAGCATGGAAGAAAGGAAGGGTTGCCGGTCATTGAACAAAGAAGAAAAGAAATGTACTATGAAATTTCCTAAGTCTATTTTTCGAAAATAATGTTTTTTGAAAGGTCTATATAAATTTTTCGAGAAAGTAGAAATGTTCACGAGAAACATAAAGACTTTTTGAAAAACTCTCAAAAACTTCTAAGATCTCTTTTTCGAGAAATGCCCTGTAGATTTTGCGAAAAAGCCAAATTCATTTTTCAAAAAAGGAATGTTGTTTTCGAAAAATCAGACTCATGTTTCGAGAAAGAAAAGTTGTTTTCAAAAAGTCAAATTCATTTTTCGAAAAATCAGTTCCACAGTTCAGAGAATTCTGCGTGCAGCATTTTCTCGAGAAGGGTATGTCATTTTTCGAAAAATCAAATTCTTTTTGAAAAATCATGATTCCTTTCAAAGAATGCAGTTGCAGAAAATTTAAATTTCAAATTCATCTGACAGGAATTCAATTCAATCTTAATTCTTCATGATTGATCCACGTGGATCATTCCTTAATGTTTTCGGACCGTTAGTGAATGTCTTATATAATGTCTTCTCAAGGATTCGCTAACCCTAATAGAAATACAGAAATCTGAATCGCCGCAAGTTCTAGATCAAGAAAAGCCGCACGTCACCATCGTCGTTCTTATTTGTCGCTTATTCCTCGATCCAGCAATTCAACATAAGAAAAGATTCGACAGATCACAGATTCAAGTTTCTTCAATCATTCTTTTGATCGTGTCAGATCCTAAGAGTTTCAGATCGTGTTCTCTCAAGTTTTCTTCCTCAACATCTTCTTCAGGAATTTCAGTTCTCAAAAGGGAAGAACTTTGAAGATTTCTGATCTGGAAGTATAATTTTTATTGTAGTTGTAAAATTATTTCAACTCTTATAGGAGCTTTGTCTCTGAGTTTGTAAGAAGATTATTCTTCCGAGTGTAGATCTCATTTTTGTGGGGTCGAGTTTGGAGGGGGTGTGTTAACTCCGAGTTGCAGGAAAGTTGCTCTGAGGTGTAGGATTGTTTCAATCCAAGATTTAATGAAGTAGCCAAGGCTAGCCGTGGTGCTAGATTGGTGAGGTGGAAAGTGGACTTACCCAAGATTGGGGAACCACTATAATTCCTTGTGTTGTCTGGCTTGTGCTTGATTACTTTCTATGTTAAACTCTCTCAAATTTTAATTCCACAAAAGACGCAGATCTCACATATTCACCCCCTCTAGGTGATTTAGGTAGACAACTAGATACTTTCAATTGGTATTAGAGGGAGGTTGTTCTCAAAAAGGTTCACACCTTGAACAGATCTACTTCTAGTTATTATAAAGATTATCAAGCATGGACAGATCCAAGGACTATGAAAAGCTTCCGGTGTACACAAAGTCTAACTTTCTCATGTGGAAAGAAAGAGTCAAATTCTTCATGGAAGTTGTTGATCCCTGCATCTTCATAATAGTGGAAGAAGGCCCCATGTTCCCAGGACAGCCTCCACTATTGATCCAACCAGAAAGGTACCAAAGAAACTGATGGATCTCGATAAAGATGAGATTGCCCTTGTTTCTCTAGGCAAGAAAGCTAAAAAAATCATCGCAAGTGCAGTCGATGACTCAATGTTACAGAACCTTATTCACTGCCAATCTACCAAAAATGTGGCAGTCTCTGATCGTCCTGATGGAAGGGACAGAAGAAGTAAGGGATGACAAAAGATCCCTTCTGAACCAAAAATATGAGGCCTTCAGGCAAGGCCCCAAGGACACAATTGCTGACATATATGAGAACTTCTTCAAAATCATCAACGGCCTGAAGAACTACAATCGGGTGTTCACAAATGGAGAACTAAACGACAAGTTCCTAAGATCCTTAACTAAGGAATGAGACAATAAAATTTGTGCCATCAGTGAGTTTGGGAGACTGGCTGAAACTGACCCCCAGAACCTCTTCAAAAAGCTTATGTCCTATAAGCTTCAAATCAACATAAGAAAAGCTGAAGAAGGGGGCAGCAAATCTTCATCAAAAGATAAGTCTGTCGCACTGAAGGCAGACAGCTCAAGGAAGGCTAAAGCAGCATCTCCTGCTCCCACTCACAAAGGAAGTGAAGAAGAAGATTCAAAGCCAAGCACCTCGGGCTCAGAACTATCTGATGGAGAGTTCTCTTTTCTCTCCAGGCAGTTCAAGAAGTTTCTCAGTAAGAAGAAATATATGAGAGGTCACGTGATCGCCGACTGCACTCACAAGAAAAAGGAGGGCAGAAAAAGAGAAGAGCACAAATGCTCCCACAGCAAAATGAAGGAGAAGAGCTTCATGGCAAAGAAGCAGAAGACCTTCAATGACACTGACTCATCCAAGTCAAGTGAGGATGAAGAAGCGTACTTCGGGCTCATGGCTCACACCGACAAAGAAGAAGTTGTCCCCTAATTTCATAGGGAGGTAAATTCTCGCACTATTATTTCAGAGTCTGATGCTCCTGACATTGATCATGAGGACTATTCCTTTTATGATGAATCAGAACTCATGGGTTAGTATAAAGAGCTGATCAAGATCTATGACTGGTGTAGAAAAGTTGTTAGAACTCAAGCCAAGGAAATCAAATCCCTTAAGGCTGAGGAGATCACTCTGAGGTAGGAAGTCACAATAATGGACTCATATAGAAATGAATTCGACGTCGATGTCTAAGAATACAATAATGCACTCGAGCACCTCAACCTAAAAGAGAAAATGTTGGGTCCGACGTTCCTTCACTTGACCCGTGGCGCTTTGCTACTTTTTTAAGAAATTAAGTAGCGCCCTCTCCAACAGTCCGGGCTTTTGGTGCAGTTGGGTATGCGCTTGATCCTTCAATTGGTATCAGAGCAGGTCACGGGTTCAAGACTGGGGGGGGGGGGGCGCTATTAAATCCTGATTTTTCCCTTCTACCTGTGTGGGTCCGGCGGGTCAGGCAACCGTGGACATGTGGTAACCCCACCTCTGAGCCGTGAAACCGTGGACATGTGGTAACCCCACCTCTGAGCCGTGTGGGCCATGTGGTAACCCCACCTCTGAGCCATGTGGGCCATGTGGTAACTCCACCTCTGAGCCGACGGGTTGTGCTGGACGCCGGGGGGGGGGGGATTGTTAGGTCCGGCGTTCCTTCACTTGACCCGTGGCGCTTTGCTACTTATTTAATAAATTAAGTAGCGCCCTCTCCAACAGTCCGGGCTTTTGGTGCAGTTGGGTATGCGCTTGATCCTTCAGAAAATCATCGAGAAGTTGGAAGAACAGCTTGCTGCTGAAAAGAAACTTGTTGAAAGTTTCTCCAAGCCCAAGATAGTCCTTCCATTTATCGTTGAATTCTTTGCTCGGGCTAAAGGAGCTGGCTTAGGTTATGAGGCTGCTCATATTAGGAGGAACAAGACTCAAAGGAAAAATAAGGCTGCTAAGAAATCTTTAGCCAAAGATAAAGGGAAGGTCCTTCTAGATCAAACTATGTTTAAGAAGGTAATCTTCCCATCGAACGAGTTTGATTTTGAGTCATCCTATGGTCATTTTACCAGGCCTACTTATGTAAAGTCTAAGTCGCGGTACTAAGGATGGCCCTGTCCCTGAACCTATGGTGAAACTGTGTTTAAGGCACCTTACGAAGAAATTCAAATGAGGATTTATGGTCCATATGTTCATGGCCATAACAAAAAGAAGGCACCTAAAGCCAAGCCCATTGTACATAAGGAAAAGGAGGTGCAGAAGCCTTGTGAGTGCCATCATCATAAGGCTTCTACCTCTAATTCAGCCGCTCCTGCTAGATCACATGTTCAAAAGGTCGAGCAGAAGACCTGGAAAAGATACAACAGGTTTTACTGCTGGTGCTGCGACAAAGTTGGTCACTTTGCTGTGGATTGATGGTTTAATGACAGAAACTTTGAAACTCCTCAAGTTAACAATACGAGGCAGACCACTCGTATTGTTAACACACCAAGGGGGAGTATGCTAATAAGGAACCTAGGACCAAAATCTTATTGGGTTTCTAGGGCAAAATGATCTACTATCGTAGGTATGTCCAAAGGCTAACAAAACGCCTATTTGGTATTTGGACAATGGATGTTCTCGACATATGACCGGGACAAGAAGACTACTTCAAAATTATGCTCCATTCAAAGACAGTACAAAGGTTATATTCGATGGCTCTGATAGGGTAAGTACAAAAGACTACGGTATAATTTCTAACGGTATAGTTTCATTCACTGATGTGGCTTTTGTGAAAAGATTAGAACATAATTTGATCAACATAAGTCAATTATGTGATAAAGGCTTTATTATTACCTTTTCTAAGGATCAGTGCCTGATAAAGTCGGCCTCTACTATGGAGACGATATTAATAGGCACACGGAGTAGAAATATATTTTGTCTTAATTTTCTATGCTTAGACACTTCTACCCCAGTATGTTTTGTTCAAAAGATAATGCATCTCTTTGTGATCAATGACACAAGAGACTGGCACATATAAATTTCAAAACCATTAATATGTTATTTTCTCAAGACCTAGTACATGATGTACCGACTATTAAGTGCATTAAAGAGAGTACATGTCATGCATACTAGATGGGCAAGAAGACAAGGGCTACCTTTAAGGGCATTCTTGATAAAGATTCCTTAAGGTGTTTGTATTTACTGCATATGGACTTATTCGGTCCAATGCAAGTTCGTAGATTAGGAGGTAAGTCATATTCGCTAGTAATTGTTGATGATCCCACGTTTTACTTGGGAGTTCTTTCTAAAACAAAAGTCAGATACCTTTACTGTGTTCACGAATTTTGTCAGGTAAATCTAGAATGAATTAAACTGCTCAGTGGTCAGAATCAGTAATGACCACAAAACAGAATTTGAATCTAGTACCATGATAGAATTCTGTGGAAGTCTAGGTATCTTTCATGAGTTTTCCTCCCCGCATACTCCACAACAAAATGGAGTTGCAGAGAGAAGGAACAAAATACTCATTGAAGTATGCTCTATAATGTTGACTGACTCCTCTCTACCAGAGTACTTCTGGGCTGAGGCCGTCAATACAGCTTGTCACGTTCAAAACAGAGCATTGATCAACAAGAATCATCGTAAGACTCCCTATAATCTACTAAAAGGTAGGAGACCGACTGTGTCCTACTTTAGGATCTTTGGCTGCAAATGCTATGTACTTAATAATGGGAAATATCATCGCACAAAATTTGGAGAAAATGTTTTGAAGGTATTTTCGTAGGTTATAGTAGTCATAGTAAGGCTTATAGAATTTTTAATAAGAAAAATCTGGTGGTAGAAGAGTCGATTAATGTTGTATTTGATGAGAGGAGCTTGCTACATAGCAGCTCTTCCAGTGTTTTGTTGAAGATGCAGGTTCAAGGCTGAAAGAGTTAAGCTTGGATGAGACAGTTGTGGAAAGTGTTCAAAAGTTCATCAAGATCACTCCTCCAACCTCAATTGGAGAAGAAGATCACCAAGATGAAGAAGTTATCCAAGTGGAAGAAGTAACTCTAGAAATAGTGGAAGCTCCCGATGCAAGGACTCTAGATCTCAGACACTTGAGGGATCACCCGGTTGATCAAATCATAGGAGATCCTCATGATGGTGTAAGAACTCGAAGAGGTACTACTAATGAAAATTTTCATTTAAGTTTCCTATCGTAGGTTGAACCAAAGAAATTCGAAGAAGCAAACCTAGAAGCATCTCGGATAGTTGCAATGGAAGAACTAAATCAGTTCAAACACTGCCAAGTCTGGAAGCTTGTACCAAGACCCAAAGACAAGAATGTAATTGGAACAAAATGGGTCTATAGGAATAAGATGGATGAAGATGGAACCATCAACAAAAACAAAGACAGACTCGTAGCTAAAGGATATACACAGGAAGAAGGGATCGACTTTGATCAGTCTTATGCTCTAGTGGCAAGACTTGAAGCCATCAGGTTGTTCCACGCATATGCTGCACTTATGAGCTTCATTATCTATCAAATGGACATGATTGAAGTCAGCTTTCCTCAATGATAATATAAAGGAAGAAGTATATGTAGACCAACCCCCATATTTTGTTGATCCTAACCATCCTGACTATGTTTATTTGTTATTTAAAGCTCTATATGATTTAAAACAAGCTCAACAAGCTTGGTATGAAACACTGTCTAACTTTCTTCTTGAGAACAAGTTCACAAGGGGAAAGATAGATAAGACAGTATTTCTTAGAGAAGTAAAAAGCAAGATTTTGTTAGTGCAAATCTATGTCGACGACATTATCTTTGGTTCTACTGAATACAACCTTTGCAAGAAGTTTTCCAAACTTATGCAAGGGAAGTTTGAAATGAGTAGTATGAGTGAGCAGAAGTATTTCTGAGGACTTCAGGTGTAACAATCTGAAAATGGAATTTTCATCTCTCAGACGAAGTTCACCAAAGAGTTGGTTAAGAAATTCAGAATGGAGAATGCAACCTATATGAGGACTCCAATGGGTTCAGCTATGTCTCTGGACAAGGACAAGAAAGGGAAACCTTTCGATGAAACCAAGTGCAGAAGCATAATTAGATTTTTTCTCTATCTTACTGCTAGCAGGCCTGACATAATGTTTTCAACATGTGCGTGTGCTAGATATCAGGTGTACTCTAAGGAATCTCACTACTCAGCTGCAAAGCGGATTTTGAGATACCTTAAGGGAACACCCAATCTTGGCTTATGGTACCTAAGAAATAATGATAGAGAACTAATTGGATTTTCAGATACGGACTTTGCAGGTAGCAAAGACGATAGAAAGAGCACTTTCGGGACGTGCCAATTCCTTGGAAGAAGGCTCATATCTTGGAGTAGCAAGAAATAAAGTTGTGTTGTAATTTCAACAGCCGAGTCAGAATATATTTTTGCATGCAGTTGTTGTGCACAACTTCTCTGGATAAAGAATCAATTTGAAGACTACAACTTGAAGTTCAGGGACATTCCTATGTTTTGTAACTCCTCCAGCGCTATAGCAATCACCAACAATCCAATTTCTCACAGCCGGACGAAACATATCGAATTGAGATATTATTTCATTCGAGAGCATGTGGAGAATGAGGATATCAACCTCTAGTATGTTCCCACAGATAGGCAAGTTGTAGATATTTTCATGAAGCCGCTGGACGAGAGCAAGTTCTCACTCTTCAAGATAGAACTTGGTATGCTCAACATGGAGTCCTGAAAAGTTCATAGTTTAAGTCAAGGAAGGATTCAACATCAGTCTCTCAAAAAATGCTAAGGAAATCTCTTACTCAGCAAACTTTCAGAAAAATTCAGGCTCAGAAGTGGATTTCTCGAAACAAAACTTGGCTTTCTCAAAAAGACTTATGGTTTCTGGAAAAACTACTGTCCTTCTCGAAACATTTCTTGGACTTCTCGATAAATCACTTAGATTTCTCGAAAAAATTATGGGACTTCTGGGAAATTTTTTTTATATACTTTTCGAGAAATTCCATACTTTTCAAAAAATAATGTTGATTTTTCGAAAAACACCCCAATCTATTTACCGTAATTTTTTGAGAATTCGAACCGCCATTCCAGGTATGCCTGTCCTTATTTTTCAAAATTTCTAATTGTATATATAAATAGGGTAGTCCATAGAATATCCAAAATTTGAAATTTCAAAAATAGTGCTTTCAAAGAACAACGATTCAGTTCCGCAACAAGTTCCGCCGTTCTTCCTGAAAAATCCATCGTTCCTCTTCGACAATTCAGAAATCTCTCATTCCCTATAATCCATGGTTCCTAATATGAAGAAAGGGTTCGACAGTGAGTGAGTTCGCTACGGAATCACCAAACTTTCTGATGATTCCCGAAACGTTATTCTACTCCTTGAATCTGCAGGCCTCACTTTTATTCTTGAGCAACCTTGCAAAGTATTTATTCCAGACATCGAATAGTTCTTCAGAAATGCCAAGATTAAGAGAAGTGGGAATTTATTGAAAAGCTCAGTCTGGGATATGAAGATCAAGATCAAGCCAACCTCCTTAACAGAGTTTCTGAAATTGCCCTCAATTGATGAGGAAGACTACTTGGGGGAACCCGACTACTCTAGGGCTATGTCCTTTTGTGGTCTCTCTCAATACACAACCTCCATTCGATGACCGAATATGAATGCTGAAAGCAGGCTCTTGGCTGATATTCTAGGCAAGTCCTACTCTGCAAAACTCACTCCATTGGATATATATCCTCAAATTTCTTCGACATGATGACAGCAGTAATTTGTCGCAAAAATTCCAATGGGGACAAATGCTCTTTGACAAGATTAAGGAAAGTATAAAGGCACCCAGGTATGCCAAGATCACCACTTTGTATCTCAATCAAGTACACCCAGAAATCTTTGACTTGTCCAAAGGTGTGTCTGTTTATTACCTGAAGAAAATCACACTCGCCTCCATAAACAGATGGGAGATAAGAATTCAAAGGCCAGGGCAAGCTCCAAAAGTTCCAAGCCATGTTGTTGATGAGGACAGTACTCCATCTCCCCTTCATACTGATACAATTGGCACATGTGGTGCAGCTGTTGAGGTGGAGTCTGCTCCTTCAGTTCTTGTAGAAGTTCAGCCAGGTGAGGTCCAAGAACTAGTGGTACTGTCTGATGTTTTAGAGAACACTCCTGCTGATGATGTAACAGTTGACAAGAGCACCTCTATGCATGATGGTGGCTCAGGTATGAATGTAGATTCTTCATCTGATAAGGAAAATCTCACAGATGCTCAAGTGAATGCCAGAGTCTCCTCTACTGAAGCTGACATTGCCAAAATGATAAAAGAACTCAATTCAGATGATCCCCTGTTCCAGTCTAATGAAAAGTCTCCTAAAGTGATTCCTAAAGATATTCCTAAAGAAACTACAGACAATTCTAGGCACCAGGAACATGTTGAGGGGGAGAATGAAGTTATACTCTCTGATGATGAAGAGATTATACCAGCACTAGCATAACCCCCTCTCAGGAACTTAGGCTTCTCCCTCCCTATCATTCTTGGACATGAAGGAGATGAGGTGACTTCTTTCCAGAGAGGCAAAAGTTCAATTATCATTGAAGAAATTCTTATTTGGTCAGCCCCGGCTCTACCTCCTCCAACTGAAATTATTCCAGATGATACCCTTTTGGGTAAAATTGAATCTATGCTTACAAAGCAACGAGAGTAATTTGACAAGTCTCTCCAAGAGGTAACTGAGAAAGTCACTGCTCTTGAAAAAGAGATGAGCAGAGGTTTTGCTGAAATCCAAAGTAATACAGATGAACTGAAACAACTGTTCAAAATTGGTGGCAAAGCTTTGGACCACACTATCACTAGTGTTGGTGAAGTAATGAATCAAGCAGTCACTATTGCAAACAATTAGATCCAATTGGAAAAGAAAGCTCAAGAACACAACTTCAAGACTTGTGAAGAAGTTGGAAAATTCAAGGAAGATGCCATAGGCACATTAACAATAGAAGTCAGAAAGGGGGAGGAAAAAGTAAAAGAATTTCTAACAAAATCTGGTGAAGACAAGAAGGCACAATGGGATGCTAAACTGAAATAGATCAATACAGATGTACAGACACATACTCATGGTGTAAAGTTTCACACTTATGATACTGTTGTATGGATGCATAATCAGATCTTCCCAAACTTTCAAGTCAATCCAAATGAGGCCCCAACTCTTCATCTTAGTCCAATTGTTTGCAAGCCTACATTCTCTCCTAGACCAGAACTTTATAAAGCTCCTCCTAAAGACTACTCTTATGTCTGGACTTCTGATCAACAAGAGTATCCTCAAGATCTTCCTCCTGAAGTGCAAGTGCCAAAAAGAAGGAAGTATGGTGATGGTGTCTATGCCAGCCGATCCATTCCAAGTCAAAAAGCTGAGAAAAGAAAAGAACAAGAATTTACTGAGGTGTGGAGCCCAACCTCTAAGTCTCTCATTCTAGACACTCTAAGGTTGGTTGTGGATTTCAATGAAAATAGAAATGATCATTACAGTCACCAAGAGTGGGAGCTTTATAAAAAATCCTTGACAAAAAGAAGACTTTATGATTGTGAATATGGACGAAATAATCTTAGTGCCCCTCCTAAACCTACAAAGTACTATTCTAAGTCATACTGTTATCAGAAGAGACAGCAAGAAAAGAAGGAAAGACAGCATCAACAGTAATTCAAATGATTGGAGATTATCTATAGTATAAAATCTTGTGGATCTGGACTCTTCTATGAACATACTATTTATATATATAATTTTGAATTTTGATGATATATTATTTCTCAATTGTCATTGCAATTACTATTGTGTTTGTTAATAAATTCTTTTAATTATAATGATATAGTTCACCTTAATGTAGAGGGTTCTGACTTTTACAAATATGAGAAGATTGTTGGGTATTGTATCCATAATAACCTAGATTTGTGTGAAGTCACCCTTGAACTAAGATGAATTAAGTATATATTTGATGTTATTCTCTAGTTGAGTGCTTGCAGGTCATTATTGCTAAGTGTAGACCAATCTCAGTTTACAATGAGTCACTTAACATAAGATCATGCAATGTAATCCCTCATTGTGTGATCCATTGTATTGACTCATGTGTAACCTCTCTATTGGGATGGACTTCATTTTCAAGTACTAAAGCATGAAAGAAAGGAAGGGTTGCTGATATTTGAACAAAGAAGAAAAGAAATTTACTCTGAAATTTCCTAAGTCTATTTTTCAAAAGGTCTATATAAATTTTTCGAGAAAATAGAATTATTCTCAAGAAACATAAAGACTTTTCAAAAAACTCTCAAAAACTTCCAAGATCTCTTTTTCGAGAAATGGACTATAGATTTTGCGAAACAGCCAAATACATTTTTCGAAAAAGGAATGTTGTTTTCAAAAAATCAAACTCATGTTTCGAGAAAGAAAAGTTATTTTCGAAAAGTCAAATTCATTTTTCAAAAAAACAGTTCCACAGTTCAGAGAATTCTGCGTGAAGCATTTTCTCGAGAAGGGTATGCCATTTTTCGAAAATCAAATTCTTTTCGAAAAATCATGATTCCTTTTGAAGAATGTAGTTGCAGAAAATTTAAATTTCAAATTTGTCTGACGGGATTTCAATTCAATCTTAATTCACAATGATTGGTCCACGTGGATCATTCCTTAATGATTTCAGACCGTTAGTGAATGTCCTATATAATGTCTTCTCAAGGATTCACTAAGCCTAATAGAATTAAATACAAAAATTTGAATCACCACAAGTTCTAGATCGGGAAAAGCCGCACGCCGCTGTCGTCTTTCTTCTCTGACACTCCTTCCTCGATCCAGCGATTCAACAGAAGAAAAGATTTGACAAATCGCATATTCAAGCTTCTTCAATCATTCTTTTGATCGTGTCAGATCCTACGCGTTTTAGATCATGTTCTCTTAAGTTTTCTTCCTCGACATCTTTTTCAGGAATTTCAGTTCTCAAGAGGGAAGAACTTTGAAGATTTCAGATCTGGAAGTATAATTTTTATTGTAGTTGTAAAATTATTTCAACTCTTGTAGGAGATTTGTCTCCGAGTTTGTAGGAAGATTATTCTTCCAAGTGTAGATCCCGTTTTTTGGGGGTCGAGTTTGTAGGGGTGTGTTAACTCCGAGTTGTAGGAGCGTTGCTCCGAGGTGTAGGATTTTTTCAATCTGAGATTTAGTGAAGTAGCCAAGGCTAGTCGTGGTGTTAGATTTGTGAGGTGGAAAGTGAACGTACCCAATATTGGGGAACCACTATAATTTCTTGTGTCGTCTGGCCTGTGCTTGTTAACTTCATGTGTTAAACTCTCTCAATTTTTTATTCCGCAAAAAGACACAGATCTCACATATTCACCCCCTCTAGGTGATTTAGGTAGACAACTAGATACTTTCACCAACAATCCAGTTTCTCATAGTCGGACAAAGCACATCGAATTGAGATATTATTTCATACAAGAGCATGTGGGGAATGGGGACACCAACCTCCAGTATATTCTAATAGATATGCAAATTACAGATAACTTCACGAAGCCGCTGGACGAGGCCAAATTCTCCTTCTTCAAGACAGAACTTGGTATGCTTAACATGGAGTCCTGAAAAGTTCACATTTGAAGTCAAGAGAAGATCCTACAATCAACCACTCAGAAAATTTCAAGAGAATTCTACTTAGTAAACCTTCAGATAAATTCAAGCTCAGATATGGATTTCTCAGAAACTTATTGTATTTCTCGGAAGTTCAACTTATATTTCTTGGAAAATCAGTTTATATTTCTCGGAAACTTACTGGATTTCTCAAAAGCATATGAACATCTTGAAAAATTACTTGATTTCGCAGAAAACAACTTATAGTTCTCGAGAAAATTAAAATATTTCTCGAGAAAATTATTCTTCTTGAGAAATCTGCTGACTTAATCTTTTGAGAAGAATTCCAACCTTCGCTCCTCAGGTATGCTTTTCATAATTCTTCAAAATTTTCAATTTTATATAAATAGAGAAGTCCATAGAATATCCAAATCCACATTTTCGAAAAAACTTTCCCAAGAAAAACCCTTCAGTTCCGTCAAAGGCCTCCGCCGCTCTTCTCACAAACTCCATCTTTCTTCTTGGAAAAGTCAGAAATTTCTCATCTTCTTCAATAAATGGCTCCTACTGCAAAGATTGGCATCGGCACTGAGTTCGTTCGCTCAGGTATTGAAGAAATTTCCGATGATTTCCGCAATGTCATTCTACTTCCTGAAACCTTCGGCCTCTCTTTCATTCTCAAGCATCCGTGCAAAGTTATGATTCCAGAAGTTGAAGAGTTCTTCAGAAATGCTCAGCTTAAAAGGAGTGGGAAGTTATTGAAAAGTACTGTTAGAGATATGAAGATCAAAATCAAGCCGTGCTCCTTAACAAAATTTCTGAGATTGCCATATATTGATGAGGAAGATTATCTAGAAGAACCCAATTACTCCAGGGCACTGTCATTTTGTGGGCTCTCCCAATCCACTACCTCAATTCGAAGACAACATATGAATGATGAAAGCATGATGTTTTCAAATATACTAGGAAAGGTTCTCCTGTGCAAAACAAGTTCAATTGGTTGTATATCCTCTGACTTCTTCTGCATGATGACTGTTGTTGTGTGTCGTAAGAAATTCCAATGGGGACACATGCTATTTGACAAGATTAATGAAAGCATAAAAGCACCTAATTATGCAAGGATCGTTTCTCTTTATCTGAATCAAGTGCGCCCTAAATTTTTTGACTTATCCAAAGGTGTGTCCATTCACTACATGAAGAAAGTCACTCTCTCATCCATCAACAAATGGGAAATCAGAATTCCAAAATCAGGCCAGGATCCAGCAGTTCCAAGGACAGTAGTTGATGAGGACAGGACCCCATCTCCTCTTCATATTGATACAATTGACACATCTATTACGACTGTTGAGGGGGAGCATGCTCCTTCAGTTTATGAGGAAGATTAGCAAGCCTAGGTCCCAGAAATAGAGTTTTAGTCAGATGTTCCTACAAATTAGGTGACAAAGAAAATTCTTGACGATGACGTGACAGTGGAAGAGGAAAACACTGCTCAGTTTGATGATGAAGAGATTCTAGAAGAGATTCCTGAAGAGATTCCTGAAGAGACTCCAGAAGATTCTCAGCCCATGGATCATATTGAGGGGGAGAATGTGGATATACTCTATGATGAGGAAGAAGTTACCCCAGAACCTGCAAAACCTCCACTCAGGGATTTAAACTTCTCTCTAACTATCATTCTTGGGGAGGAAGTGGATGTGATGACATCTGCTCAAAGAAATAAAAGCTCAGTTGTTATTGAAGAAATACCAATGTGGACAGCTCCAACACTACCTCATCCACTTCCTCCTGCTCTAGTCACTCTTGAAGATACCCTTTTGCGTAAGATTGAGTCTATGTTGACCAAGCAGAGAGAGTACTTTGATAAGTCTCTCAAAGAGGTGACTGATAGAGTAACTGCTCTTGAGAAAGAAATGAGCAGAGGATTTGCTGAAATTCAGAGCAATACATATGAATTCAAAAGACTGCTAAATATTGGTGGCAATGCTTTGGACCACACTATCACTAGTGTTGGTGAAGTCATGGATCAAGCTGTCACTGTGGCTAACAATCAGATACAATTACTGAAGAAAACCGGACAACAAAACTTCAAAACTTGTGAAGACGTTGGGAAATTCAAGGAAGATGCCATAGAGACTCTAATGGTAGAAGTCAGAAAGGGGGAGGATAAGGTGAAAGAAAATCTAGAACGCAAAGTTCAAGAGATGAATACTAGTGGGATAATCAACTGAAAGAAATCAGTACAAATGTAAAAACACAGATCAAGGGTGTAAATAACTATACTTATGAGACTGCTATGTGGATGCACAATCAAAGTTTTCCAGACTTTCAAGTTGACCCAAATGAGGCTCCACCTATTCATCTTGATCCAAATGTATGTAAGCCTACATATTCTCCCAGACCTGAACAATATGGAGTTCCTCATGAAACTTATTCTCAAGTCTGGACTTCTGATCAGCTAGAGATTCCTCAAGACCTATCTCCTGAAATGTCAGTGCTTAAGAAAAGAAAATATGATGATGGTGCTTCAGCCAGACATTCTATTCAAAGTCAAGAAGCCACTAAAAGGAAAGAAAAATAATTTGCTGAAGTTTGAAGAACAACATCCAAGTCATTAATTTTAGACACTCTGAAGTTAGTTATAGAATTTCATGATAATAAGGATAATCATTACAGTCATAAGGAGTGGGAGCTATATGAAAAATCTATGACAAAAAGAAGGATTTATGATCGTGAATATGGCCGAAATAATCATAATGCTCCTCCTCGTCCTCCAAAATACTATCCCGAGCCCTTTAGTTATCAGAAAAGGTAGCAAGAGAAGAAGGAACATCAACATCAGCAACAGTACAAATAATTCATGATTGTCAGTGTTATAGAATATTGTGGACCAAGATATTCCTATGGACAAATTCTATATATATATATAAAATTTTGAATTTTGATAATCTAATTATTTATTAACTATCATCGCAAATATTGTTTTATTTGTTAGTTAATTCCTTGATTATCATGATATAATTCACCTTAGTGTAAAGGGTTCTGACTTCTACAAATAGGGGAAGATTGTTGGGTATTGTATCCACAATAAACTAGATATGTGGGAAGTCACCCTTGAACTAAGTTGAATTATTTATGTATTTGATGTTATTCTTTAGTTGAGTGCTTGCAGGTCATTATTACTAAATGTAGACAAATGTCAGTTTACAATGAGTCACTAAACACATGACTATGCAATGTAATCCCTCATTGTGTGATTCATGGTGTTGACTCATGTCTAACCTCTCTATTGGGATGCACTTCATTTTTAAGTACTAAAGCAATGGAAGAAAGGAAAGGTTGTTGGTTTTCAACGAAGCAGAATTAATTTTTCAGAAAAAATTTCTAAGTGTATTTCTCGAGAAGATGAAGTCTGTTTCTCGAGAAGTCCAAGCATTGTTCTCGAAAAAGCAATGCTATTCTCGAGAAATCTTAAAACTTCTCAAAAAATTCTCAGAAACAGCCTTAAGTCCTTTTCTCGAGAAAGCCTAGAAGAGTTCTCGAGAAGCCAAGTAAATTTCTCGAGAAAGCAAAGTTTTTCTCGAGAAGACTACGCCATTTCTTGAGAAGCGAAGTATTTTTCTCGAGAAATCAAATCTTTCTCGAGAAATCAATCCTTCAGTTCTAAGAATTTACGTTAAGTATTTTTCTCGAAAAGACTAAGCCATTTCTCGAGAAAGCAAATCATTTCTCGAGAAATCAGTTCTTTAGTTCAAAATTTGCTTTAGGCATTTTTTCTCGAGAATACTACTCCATTTATCGAGTAAGCAAATCATTTCTCGAGAAATCATATCCTTCTCGAGAAATAAGTACTTCAGTTCAAAGAATTTGGGTTATGTAAATTTCTCGAGAAAGCCATGTCATTTCTCGAGAAAGCAAATCCTTCTCGAGAAATTATAAGTCTTCTCGAGAAATAGAGTTGCAAAAAAATCTTTTTTGAACGTCTGACGAGATTTAGATATAACCTAAGTCTCTCATGATTGATCCACGTGGATCCTTCCTTAATGATTTCAGACTGTTAGATGATGTTCTATATAAAATCTTTTCAGAGGAATTGCTAACCTTAACAAGAAGAATAATATCTGAATTGCAATCACACTTTCTAAATCGGGAGAAACCGAACCATCTTCAACATCATTCTTCATTGTCGCTCATCTCTCGATCCAACGATTCCAAGAAGTAAAGATTCGACACATTATAGATACAAGATCTTCAAACATCTACTTGATTGTGTCAGATCCTAAGTATTTCAAATCGATGTTTTCTCGTGATTTCTTCCTTAACATCTTCACCGAGATTTTCATTTTTCAAGAAGGAAGAACCTTGAAGATTTCAGATCTGAAAGTATAACGTTTCTATTATTATTGTAACATTTACTTTAACTCTTGTAGGAGCTTTGTCTCCCAGATTGTAGGAAGTTTGTTCTTCTGAGTGTAGATCCCGTTTTGTGGGATCGAGTTTGTAGGAGTGTGTTATCTTCCAGTTGTAGGAGCGTTGCTCCGAGTTGTAGGATTGTTGCAATCCGAGATATAGTGAACTAGTCGAGGCTAGCCGTGGTGCTATATTAGCGAGGTGGAGAGTGGATGTACCCAAGATTGAGGAACCACTATAAATTCCTTGTGTCAACTAGATTAGGCTTGGTTATTTCTTTGTTGATCTCTTTCAAGTTTTTATTCCACAAAAGATGCAGATCTCACCTATTCACCCCCATCTAGGTGATTTAGGTAGGCAACTAGATACTTTCACCACCGATGAATTTTGCAACGTTATTTTGATGCTTAAGGCTGCCGGACTATCCTTCATTTTGGAACACCTGTGCAAGGTTTTGGGTAGGGTTGTCTTGGAATTCTTTCTTCATGCAAATCTCCATCATGAGGATACAGTCATTAAATGTAAGGTCAAGAATCTTTCTATCAAAGTGAAGGCCTCCCTCATCACCCGATTCTTGAGGCTTCTAGAAGTTGTAGAGGTCGAACATGTTGAAGATAGTGATTTCACTAGAGCTCTGTTATTTTGTTGTCTGCCTAGAGGAACTATAGCCATCAAAAAGAAAGCTATGGATGACGAAGAAAAACTTCTATTTGATGTCATCAGGAAGATTCTTTTATATAAAGTCGGCTCCTACGACTATCTATCCAATGACATGTTCAAGCTCATCGCTGCAGCCATCTGCATGAAGAGAATTGATTGGGGAGTAGTTCTGTTTGGTAGGATCAAGGACAACTTGTGTGCTCCAAATTTTGGCAGGATTCTCAGTATTTATTTAAACCAAGTGGACAGGAACACTTTTTACATGACGAAAGGTGTACCAATCCATCACCTAAAGAGGACTGACTCTTCAATCTTCTCCAGATGGGAAAGGAGAATCCCAAAGCAAGGTGGACTCAGGGAAGTGGCTGACAAAGAGTAAGCGGTTGTTCTTGATGATAGGATTCCTACTCCTACCCCCATGACGCTCCAGAAAGCTCTAGTGCAGGAGTTGAGGGGGAGTCAGTTTCGACTCAAGTGGCTGTTGTTGTTCCATTGCCTGTGATTGTACCCTCTTCTACAAAGACAGTTGTTGTGGACTTAGACAGTGGTTCCAGACATAGTAGTTGTTGAGATAGTAGTTGGTGACAGTGTTCTTGATGCTGCTGCAAAGGAGGTTTTGGTTGTGGATGTTGGTAGTGCTGAAATAGAGGTTGATGATCAAGATACAGTTGTTGCTGAGACAGACATTGCTGATGATGGTCTTGTTGTTGCTGCTGTTGAGATTGTGACTGATGAGACTGCTGAAGATATAGTTGATGATGTTGATTTGGATGCTGACTTTTATGGTTCTTATTATGTAGAGATGGCTGAACTTGGTGATGTTGATGTCGTCAAGGTTGGTGAGCAAGATATAGAAATTGTGTTGGCTACTGATGAGATTGTTACTTCTACAAACATGATCGTAGGTCTCCCAAAGATTCTTCCAGCAGATTTAGCCTTTAGTTTTAGTTCAAACTGAACTTGATAAGTTCATTCACAATCTTCAGAGAAGAATTGCTCAGATACCAGGTGGGTCTCCCATTGAGGCGGAGGACATCATGGAAATTTCTGATGAGGAAGGAGAGGCTGAGATGCTTCCTCCTGTTCTTGAGGATGAAGATCCCGCCTTATTACTGAAAGCTCATTTATCTCCAGTAGCAAAATCTTTTAGTGATTCAGAGGACATTGCAGATCTTCCCTCTCCTCCAAGAATTCATACTGATGACATTCCATGCTCTAGTACAAATAACTTCTTGCTGAAATCTTTTGAAGCGATGTTAGCCAAGCAACAAGCATATTTCAATAAATCGCTAAAGAAAATACTCAATAAAGTGAAAGAGGTTAAACAAGATATGAACAACGGCCTTGCTGAAGTCAAGGTTCATTTTGATAAGTTGGAAGCAAATCTAGACACATGGTTAATCTAAGGCGGGAAAGCTATTCTTCACGCAATGACTGGGCTAAAAAACAATCTTGAGGTGACTAAGAATATTGATGAAAATGCTAAGATCATTATTACTGCTCAAAATGTCGGGATGAACTACTTTGATGAACAAATGCTGTATTATAGTAATGAGATAACAGGGGTTGTGCTTTCAGAAGTCAAAAAGGGGAAGGAAGAACTCAAAGGTAAGGTGAATGCGATTGTAGTCACCTTAAAAGGTCAGTTTCAAGCAGTTAACACCTACAGTTATGACAACTTCAGTTGGCTACATAGAGAACTTTTTGGAGGTCTAGGAACTACTAAAGTAAGAATGCCAGAACCAGTACATGTTGATGTTCATCCTGCTCAGGATTATTCTCAATACTGGTCAGAAACTCAAGACCTTCCACAGGATGGAATAGATTCTGGAGCTGCTGTTGATCCAGACATTAAGTTAGTTGAAGATATTCCTCAACCTGCAACCAAGAAAAGAAGATTTGGAGAATGCATGTCTGCTCACGGGTCTGATCCTAATAGGGAACTATGTGAAGTATGGAGCCCAATCTCCAAGGGCATTATTCATGACACCTTCACATTGGTTGACATGGGAAATGAAGACAGGTGGAAGCATTATAGTAGGGAGGAATGACATAAATATGAAGTGGCTAATGCTAAAAGAAGAATTAATTTCAGGAAATTCAGAAGGGATGATCCAGATGCTCCTCCGTCGCCAAAGTACTTCCCGAAGCCCAAAACTTATTTTGACAGGCAGAATCAGAAGACCAAGGGAAAACATGTCTGAAATTTATATTCTCTGTTATTCTTTGATGTTGTGAAAATCATTTGCCCTGATAGAACTATTTATATATACATTATAACGGTCCAGGCCCATCCCATGGGAACCCGCTGGCACCGCCGGCCTACCAGGGTCCAAACCCGGGCCCACCACTGGTAGTCAGCCTTTCACATTCAAACCTGCAGGCCATGCACCCCAACCCCTCTCCGTGCCTGTTTATCAGCAGCGGTAGGTTGTTGCCATTGGGTCTCGAACCCAGGACCTTGATAAGAGAGCTTATACATAGGGCTATCCTAGGGCTATCCTGAGATTCAAATGGATGCCCACCCTCCATCCCTTGTGCAAATGACCTGAGATTTGGGAAGGAAGTCTACACTAGCTATACCTAGGGTCTGTCAAAACGTCAAAATTTTTGGAGAAAAGTTTCTATAGTTTTTAGGAAAATTTAATAATCCATGAATAAATTAATTAGGTGTCCTACACACCTCAAAATCCTCCCAAATTTGGGTGGGAAGTCTTAGAGGGCATGTTAGGGCTCTAGTAAAAGTTTCATCTCATTTAGAGATGTTTTGGTTAGGTATTGATCCAACCCTAGGTTGACCCTTTTTAGGGTTAAATAGATCAAGCATCCCCTTTGGGTTTTGAGTGGTCAAATCACCTCAATAGAGGTTGATATTTTGGCCACTGACTTTTTATAGTATTACTCACCCTCCAATGGAATTTGGGGTGGTTAAGTGTAGGGTAGCCCTAGAACCCTTGGGTAGGTTCCATAATGGGGATTTTTAGGGTTTGAAGATCATAGGATCAAATGACCTTGGATTGACTTGAAACTTTGTGGAGAGGACCATAGGATTAGTATAGTTCTCTGGTTAAAATTTTAGGGAATTTGGAATCCTTAAACCCCCTTAAAACCCTAACCCTAGCTTAGGGCACAAACATTGTAGGGATAGAAAATGTCACAAAAACTCTTTGAAAAGTGATGAGATTTGGGTTGAGTAGTTTTTGACGTTAGTACAAGCTCTGGAAATTTTATTATGAATTTAGGATTATTATTTTGGATGTTTCATTAACAAATTGGTAATTTGTAATATTTACTTAGAAATTTATTAGGAAGCAACTACTTGTTGTAAATGGATGAAATTTAGTCCGAGCACTTATTATTATGTTTTAAAGCTCTGTGAATTTTTATAGAATTTGTGGATGATTATTTTTAAGTGTTGCTTCATTAAGAATGGTTTCCTATGAAAGTTTAATTTAATTTATTTTGGAGTCTAGCAAGCCTCTAAAATTATGATTTTTATACAATAATCTTTCCTGAACCATATTAAGACTCTGTAATATTTGTATAATTTTCTGATGAATAATTTTGGTACTTCCTTCTTTACATATGATTAAGGGAAATATTTTGGATAAATTAATTAGAGGTCAAATATTTTCTGAAGAATTATGGAAATTTGTATCTAGTCATACATCTATATTAATTTAGTGATCAAAATTTTTGGGTGGTCATTACGTGAGTAGATCATATAGTTCATGTTCAAAATTGCCCATGGCCAAATATTTGGGAAAATTCAATAAACATCAAATTAATTAGAAAAATTACGAATCTTTGATTTTAGACTAAATTTGTTATGATAGACCTATGGTAAAATTTATAGGAGATTTGGAAGACAATCCAGAGTATCGCCTTTATACAACTCATATAGTATAGGGTGGTCTGCATATAGTAACTGCGAAAACGTAACTAGAGTGGGTAATGAGTTTTGAAGAGTTGAATCCTCAGTAGATTGCTGGTTTGGGTAAATAAAGGAGTTCATCATTGGAAGACGAGATTAGTAGAGTGAGAGGTTGACTAGTGTTAGGTGGTGCTCGGGATCGGCGAAAGATCGTCCTTCCCGTATGGAGGAAGTGTTTAATGCACTAGGGCTAGATTCTGTAAAATTAATTAAGGGTCAGGAAATCGGGTAGCAACCAATAATAGTAAGTGTCTTGCAAAAGGGAGCTTTGGGCGTAATCCCACCGTAGTTCCTAGTGCCTTCGAGAGCCCTTCACGGGGTATACCTTGGGCAGTCCTGGGCTAACATAAACTGTAGGAGTGATAAAATCTTAAAGAGCAACTAGAATAATTAGGGGTTCACTTCCAAACACCCCGGTGTCTCGGGAAGTTGGTTTGACTCGGTTGATATTTGTGAGGTGCAGGATGGCACGACGAGCTTTGGCTCGATTAATGTTTGTGACGGACAGGATGGTCCGGGGAGCTCTGGCTCGGTGATGATACATAAGGTTGCATGTGCATAAAATAAAGGTGGTGGGTCTTCGGTTTTGGTGTGTCAATGCACCGACGCCAATACGTTGACTCGGCAAGTGTGGCTAGCACTTCGCCAACAGAAGTCCTGTGCGCCAGCCGGCAAGAGTACGCAGGAGTCTGCTTAGTGCAACAGCGTTGATGCGTACGATAGGTCTGACTGGTAGTCCTTTACTGGTTTAGAGGTGGGCGAGGCCCAACCCACCGCTTCCGTCTGCCACTATGGAGGTATCCTGGGAGGTTCGGCTCCAAAAAGGGGGAACTAAAGGTCTGTGTGCACAGAGTCGGGTGGGTGAGTTGCACTTGCATGATCGCATCATAACCCACTTGCATATCATAGGATAATCATAGCATAAAACCCTTGTCACCTATTGTATAAGTGGCATGGGACGCTTATACAATAGGCCCTGCAAAAGAACCCCTTGGTCTATAAGCTTGTGTGGGCAAGCTTATAAATTAAGGTTTATATATATATATATATATATATATATATATATATATATATATATATATATATATATATATATATATATATATATATATATATATATATATATATATATATTGTTGTTAATAACCAACACCCCAACATATAAATTGGTATGAGACTCTTTATACGATGGGAGCCCTATAAAAGATCCCTTGCTTATACGTTTTCGTATAAGTTAAGGTTACTTTTAATACTTTACTTTACTACCACATGTACTATAAACATTGCTAGTATAGGTCCGCTGCCATCTGTTTCTTGATTACTCTCATCCTTCAAGTCCTCCCCTTTCTTCCTCTCCGCTCGGTGCCTAGGGGTCATGGGGAAGGGGTGGGGGATGATAGGACTTAGTCTTTTAGACTAACGGTTTTCGAACCACATCATTTAGGGGATCGTGGAGCACAGCATGGAGGAGCAGCCCCGCAGGTCGGCACGCTTGGAGATGTGGCAGTCTAGCACCGTAGTTCAGACGACGTGGACTGTGAGCCCCTGACTTTAGTAGTGTTTTATTTTGCTTCCGCTTGAGTGACTATGTAGTGAGGATTTGATGTAGTGGGCTTAAGCCCTTATTTTCAGTACATTATATTCTGTCGACTCTCCCTTCGTCGAGATATATTTACTCTGATGTGATATTATTGTGGACATTTGATTAGAGTTTTTTTACCTCACTTGTGTTTACTCTAATTTTGTTGCTTTTCTGTGATCGAATCGGCCGGCAGAATCGGCGATTTGCGGTGATGACCCTTTAGGGCGTGAAGGTGTCACCGCAAAGCGGCGGTTCTGGGCCTAAGACCCCAGTGTTAAAAAGAAAAGAAAAAGGGGGTCTTACAAGTGGTATCAGAGAAACCTCGATCGAAAAGTAATAGTCCACAACCCCTGGGTCACCCCCGCGCGAGTTTAGTTTGGCGACAAACTAAGCAGCGGATGCAGTGGTGTGCCCATATAGGGGATCACATGGAAATTGTCCACTTTTTATTAGGTATTGAGTCGATTACCTACTAATGTAGTTTGTTTTGCAGCTTCCAGCTCAGCCCACTCCACAAGGTGGAGCTCAGCAGACTCCGTACGTTGCACCACCTCCCCCAGTCCCCACTCCATTCCTACAGTCAGAGATGGGACAAACTCTGACAGCCATCTTGGAAGCTTTTAGGGCCCAACAGGTTCTGGCTCCGCAGCCAAACCCGGGGGCCAACTGGCTGGGCATTTTCCGAGGACTTGCTCCCCCATCCTACTTTGGGACTGAGTCGGCTGTTCGGATGGATGAGTGGCTGGATATTATGTACAAGATGCTGACCGGGATATGGTGCCCTTGGGAGGAGAGAGTGCCCTTGGTGATCTCCTGCCTGGAGTCGCATGCAAAGAGATGGTGGAAGACCTCGCTGGACACGACATTTGCGGACCGGGAAGTAGCAGAGATTTCTTGGGAGGATTTCAGGGGCGCGCTGTTGGAACGCTTTGTTCCACAGTCGGACAGGGACGAGCTGGAGGATAGATTTTTGCAGTTGAGGCATGGGAACAAGACGGTGGTGGAGTACCACCGAGAGTTCAACAATCTAGCCTGGTTTGCAGACACTTATCAGTTAGACGAGGAAGGATATACCAAAAGGTTCTACAAGGGCCTACGAGAGGAGCTGAGGGAGACTCTACTGTTTGTATCCGGCAGGCCCATTTCCCGAATACTAGAGATGACAAAAAGGATAGAGGCTGATTGGCAGGCTACTCGGGGCCGGAAAAGGCCAGTGGAGGATCAGGGTCGAGGAGCAAGGAACGATCAGAGACGAGCCCGTATCACGGACGGGAGGAGGGTCGAGGACCATCCTCGTCAGGAGGCAAGACATGAGACAAGGGAGCCAGTGGTGGTGGCTCCACCACCTCTTCAGATACAGGAGGGACAGAGACCCGGGGGAATGCCATATCCCCCGCCGGAATGCTTCAATTGCCATCAGGTGGGGCACATCAGGAGGAACTGCCCCATGAGGGGGCACCCCCACCAGCACCACCGGCTTTCCAGCCAGCGCAATATTTTGGAGGCCGAGGTCGTGGATACCAGGGAGGGGATCGTAGAAAAGAAAGGGAGTAGGTGTATGCTTTGGACCTAGCGCATCCTTGGAACCCAGAGCAGGTCATAGCAGGTACACCAAGATGTTTAATTGTTTAAGTAGGATTCCCTTTCTCAGTTGTCAAATTAGTAGAACTGCACTAGGTAGAATAAATAGGGAAGAAAACTCGTTATAGAATACTAAGACATTTAATCGCCCCAGGTATAGTATTCATCAGCGGCAAGCCCGCCTATACACTGTTCGACACGGGTGCTTCGCACTTGTTCGTGTCGGAGGCCTTCGTAGAAGGGCTGGAAGGAGTAGACCTATTCACAGGCCTGATAAGGAGGGTGCGTCTACCCGACGGATCAGAGATTTTCACCTCTGCCCACTGCAACTTGGAGGAGGAGATTGGCGGAAAGTCATTCGAGGTATCAGCAATGATCTTAAGGATGCCAGTCTTCGAGCTAATCCTGGGCATGACATGGTTACACTGGAACCATGCCCAGATTGATTGCCAAGCAAAAAGGATCACCGTGAGGCACGGGGACTCTATCATTATCATCGAAGGTATAAGACCTGCCTCTCGTATGCTCTTATCTTCAGTACATGTCGTTAAGGCCCATCTGCAGGGAGAGGAGGTTTATCAGATTCTATTTGAGATGGCGGAGGCCAAGGAGTCTATGGCAGACATCCAGGTGGTACGAGATTTCGCTGATGTCTTTCCAGAGAAACTACCAGGACTACCTCCGCACCGGGAGCAGGACTTCCAGATACAGCTTGTGCCGGAGGCCAAGCCGGCATCTAGGGCCCCTTACTGAATGGCCCCGAAGGAGTTGACAGAGTTCCGAAGTCAGTTGCAGGAACTAGTAGAGGCAGGGTTTGTCCGGCTAAGCTCTTCGCCGTGGGGAGCCCCGGTGCTATTTGTCAAGAAGAAGGACGGAAGTCTCCGCTTGTGTATTGATTATCGAGCGCTGAATAGACTGACGGTCCGGAACACATACCCACTGCCACAGATTGACGAGTTGTTCGATCAACTGAAAGGAGCACATTTCTTCTCGAAACTTGACTTGAGGTCAGGTTATTACCAGCTACGGATTCGAGAGGAGGACATTCCAAAGACCGCCTTTAGTAGTAGGTACGGACTGTTCGAGTTTACAGTGATGCCATTCGGGCTCACAAATGCGCCGTCAGCATTTATAAGCCTCATGAACAGGGTATTCGAGGAGTATTTGGATGTATTCGTCATTGTATTTATTGACGACATTCTCATCTACTCAAGGACGGAGGAGGAGCATACACGACACCTGACTTTGACTCTAGAGAGGCTACGGGAACACCAGCTGTACGGGAAGTTCAGCAAATGCCAGTTTTGGCTAAAGAAGGTGGCCTTCTTAGGTCATATCATCAGCGGTACAGGGTTGGCAGTAGACCCGGCCAAGATTCGGGCAGTTCAGGATTGACCACCGTTGAAGACAGCCACAGATGTACGGATCTTCCTGGGACTTGCCGGATATTACCGGAAGTTCGTCGAAGGATTCTCCCGGATTGCACTCCCTCTTACATCCCTGACGAAGAAGGAATCCCCGTTCATTTGGACGCCACAGTGCGAGGCGGCCTTTGTGGAGTTGAAAGGTCGGCTTACCTCGGCTCCCATTCTCGCTCTTCCGTTGGGAAGGGAGGGATTCCAGGTGTACACAGATGACTCCTACCAGGGGATGGGTGCCGTTCTGATGCAAAACGGGCATGTAATAGCCTACGCCTCCCGACAGCTGAAGATACATGAGAAGAACTATCCGGTGCATGATCTGGAGATGGGTGCAGTGATCTTTGCTCTGAAGATTTGGCGACACTACCTCTACGGGGTTCACTGTGACATCTTCTCAGACCACAAGAATTTGAAATATCTGGACACATAGAAGGAACTCAACATCAGACAGAGGCGTTGGGTGGAGTTCCTGTCAGATTACCAGTACACCATGCACTACCATCCCGAGAAGGCGAACGTGGTGGCAGATGCTTTAAGCCGGAGAGGAGATACCTCAGGGAAGGGACCACAGCTGATGTCCATGGAGCTAGTCCGGTCTTTTAGAGATATGCAAATATCCCTAGTGTCAGAGAATGATCCAGAGTTGTACATGGAGTATCTAGCATCGATGGTTGCCGTAGATGATATTCAGGACCGCATTCGGGACGGACATAAGACAGATGCATGGGCAGAGCCGATATTCCAAGCCTTGGAGGAGGGTTCGACAGGAGACTATTCACTGAGAGATGGTTTGCTATATTTCAGAGGCAGGGTTTACATACCCGCAGGAGGTCAGATTCGGGAAGACATCATGACGGAAGCACATTATAGCAGATATTCTATACATCCGGGGATCACCAAGATGACGCCAGACTTGAAGAAGACGATATTCTGGCCAGAGATGAGGAAGGACATTACATACTTCGTGACTCACTGCGAGGCATGCCAGCTAGTGAAGGCGGAGTGCAGAAACCCCGCCGGATTGCTACAGCCACTTCCGGTGCCGGAGTGGAAATTTGAGGACATCGCGATGGATTTCATTCATGGTCTTCCCCGATCACGAACGGGAAATGATTAGATTTGGGTCATTGTCGATCGGCTGACAAAGGTGGCCAGATTCATTCCGATCAAAAAAGATGACTCGGTTGGGGTACCAGTGCGGAGATTTGCAGAGCAGTTCATTCGTTACCATGGGGTGCCCAGGATGATCGTGTCAGATCGGGATGGTCGGTTCACATCTAGGGAGTGGAGATCCGTACAGGCTTACTTAGGCACGCGACTGACCTTCAGCACAACATTTCATCCCCAGACAGATGGGCAGACGGAACGCACCAATCGGACATTGGAGGACCTACTAAGGCTATGCATTCTGGATCGAAACGAACCTTGGGAGAAGCTTTTACCACTGGTCGAGTTCTCCTATAACAATAGCTACCAGTCCAGCATAGGGATGGCTCCTTATGAAGCCTTGTATGGTAGGAGATGTAGGACTCCACTTTCATGGATTCAGGACGAGGATCTGAAGGCGTTGGGTTCGGATTTTGTCGAAGACACCGAAGCTCAGGTGAGACTGATACGAGACAGAATACTGGAAGCGTAGAGTCGACATGCTAAGTACTACGACGCCCGACACCGTCAGGTAGAGTTTCAGGTGGGAGACCGGGTTTTCTTGAAGATCCGGCCCATGCACGGAGTTTCACGAGTGCGTGGTCGGAAGAAGAAGCTCAGCCCTAGGTATATGGGCCCTTATAGGATCCTGGAACGGATCGGGCCCCTAGCTTACAGGCTGGAGTTGCCACCAGAACTAACATGTTTACATGACGTGTTCCATATTTATTCACTTAGGAGGGCTCTACTATGCCCGGAGCAGCAGATTTCGACCACAGATGGGCCGGTAGCCTCAGACCGGTCAGTTCACTTGGAGCCGGTTAGGATCGATGACAGAGGAGTACGGATCTTGCGTCGCAAGAAGGTTCCGTTAGTCAAAGTTCTGTGGAGAAACCACGATCAGGAAGAGCATACCTGGGAACCGTAGGACCTGATGCGACAAAAGTATACAGAGTTGTTCAGTCAGGTATACCTCGCAACCTCTCAATATGTTCAATTTACTTTCCTGTTATAAACTAATAGGGCTGCTTTAGGAAAAGTAGAGGCTAATCTTTTGTTTTTTGGGATCTTGGCTTTGCGAATTGGACATAGATTTAGGTTTCCCTTTAAACCCCACTTGGCAAATATGGCTTCGAGATGTAATCTTTCACTTCTTATGAGATGTTACAAGTTTCCTTTTCTTCGATAGAAATCCCCGTAGGCTTAACCTTGATTTCGGGGACGAAATCTTTGTTTTGTTTATTGGGATTTGTAACATCCCATTTCCAACTAAACCCCTAAGAGTGGTTTTGGCCATGACTAGGTCATGATAAAACCCAATGAAGCTAAAAAGGGCCAAGTGATAGAAGGCCAAGTTGAGAATCACCTTGGTCTGCCTATGACACAGCCTCATCACATAACCTAGGGTTTGACCTTAGGGCTTCACCATGACTCCATGACCCCACCACAACATCACTAACCTATCAGAGGGTCCACTAGAGTCTTAGGATCCAAAGGGAGATTTTCCTGGTTTTTCTGCAAAAATGCAACTGTCGGGATTGCCAGAATAGGGCTCTCCGACGGATGTGACGCCGCCTGGAGGCAGCCACCACCTCGACGGAGGTGATGGTGGCGGTGGCCGGCCGGGGAGGCGGCTAGATGGCCGGCGACAGCCGTTTGAAAATGGCCCAGGAAGAATAAATCTTGGTCGTCGGCTCAAGGTAGAAGATGAATGGATCCCGTCCACCATGCGCCAAGATTCGTGTCATATTTGATTTTAAACTATAGTATATCATTTTCTGATTATTTAATTATGTCACAGATTTTATATTTATTAGTTTTAATTTTTAAAACTACTTAGATACTAGAACAGAAAAAGTGGTCAACATAGCAAAATGAAGCCCTTGATGTCTAGTTTAATTTAAAATTGATTTCACTCAATTTGGAGTCTTGGTTAGACCACAACATCCATTTTGGTGGGCCCTATACCTAGGGCTATCCTGAGATTCAAATGGATGCCCACCCTTCATACCTTGTCCAAATAACCTGAGCTTTGGGTAAGGAGTCTATCCTAGCTATACCTAGGCACTGTCCAAAATTCAGAATTTTTGGAGAATATGTTTTTATAGTTTTTAGGAAAATTTAATAATCCATGAATAAATTAATTAGGTGTCCTAAACACCTCAAAATCCCCCCAAATTTGGGTGGGAGGTCTTAGAGGGCATGTTAGGGCTCCGGTAAAAGTTTCATCTCATTTGGAGATGTTTTGGTTTGGTATTGATCCAACCCTAGGCTGACCCCTTTTAGGGTTAAATAGGTCAAGCATCCCCTTTGGGTTTTGAGTGGTCAAATCACCTCAATAGAGGTTGATACTTTGGCCATTGACTTTTTATAGTATGACTCACCCTCCAATGGAATTTGGGGTGGTTAAGTGTAGGGTAACCCTAGAACCCTAGGGTAGGTTCCTTAATGGGGATATTTAGGGTTTGAAGATCATAGGGTCAAATGACATTTGATTGACTTGAAACTTTGTGGAGAGGACCATATGATTAGTATAGTTCTCTGGTTAAAATTTTAGGGAATTTGGAATCCTTAAACCCCCTTAAAACCCTAACCCTAGCTTAGGGCACAAACATTGTAGGGATAGAAAATGTCACAAAAACTCTTTGAAAAGTGATGAGATTTGGGTTGAGTAGTGTTTGACGTTAGTACAAGCTCTGGAAATTTTATTATGAATTTAGGATTATTATTTTGGATGTTTCATTAACAAATTGGTAATTTGTAATATTTACTTAGAAATTTATTAGGAAGCAACTACTTGTTGTAAATGGATGAAATTTAGTCCGAGCACTTATTATTATGTTTTAAAGCTCTGTGAATTTTTATAGAATTTGTGGATGATTATTTTTAAGTGTTGCTTCATTAAGAATGGTTTCCTATGAAAGTTTAATTTAATTTATTTTGGAGTCTAGCAAGCCTCTAAAATTATGATTTTTATACAATAATCTTTCCTGAACCATATTAAGACTCTGTAATATTTGTATAATTTTCTGATGAATAATTTTGGTACTTCCTTCTTTACATATGATTAAGGGAAATATTTTGGATAAATTAATTAGAGGTCAAATATTTTCTGAAGAATTATGGAAATTTGTATCTAGTCATACATCTATATTAATTTAGTGATCAAAATTTTTGGGTGGTCATTACGTGAGTAGATCATATAGTTCATGTTCAAAATTGCCCATGGCCAAATATTTGGGAAAATTCAATAAATATCAAATTAATTAGAAAAATTATGGATCTCTAATTTTAGACTCAATTTGTTAAGATAGACCTATGGTAAAATTTATATGAGATTTGGAAGACAATTCAGAGTACCTCCTTTATACATCTCATATAGTATAGGGTGGTCTGCATATAGTAATTGCGGAAATGGAACTAGAGTGGATAATGAATTTTGAAGAGTTGAATCGTCATTAGGTTGCTGGTTTGGGTAAATAAAGGATTTCATCATTGGAAGACGAGATTAGTAGAGTGAGAGGTTGACTAGTGTTAGGTGGTGCTCGGGATCGGCGAAAGATCGTCCTTCCCGTAGAGAGGAAGTGTTTAATGCACTAGGGCTAGATTCTGTAAAATTAATTAAGGGTCGGGAAATCGGGTAGCAACCAATAATAGTAAATGCCTTGCGAAAGGGAGCTTTGGGCGTAATCTCATCGTAGTTCCTAGTGCCTTCGAGAGCCCTTCACGGGGTATACCTTGGGCAGTCCTGAGCTAACGTAAACTGTAGGAGTGATAAAATCTTAAAGTGCAACTAGAATAATTAGGGGTTCACTTCCACACACCCCGGTGTCTCGAGAAGTTGGTTTGACTCGGTTGATATTTGTGAGGGGCAGGATGGCCTGACGAGCTTTGACTCGGTTGATGTTTGTGACGGACGGGATGGTCCGGGGAGCTCTGGCTCGGTGCTGATACATAAGGTTGCATGTGTATAAAATAAAGGTGGTGGGTCTTCGGTATTGGAGTGTCGATACACCGACGCCAATACATTGACTCGGCAAGTGTGGCTAGCACTTTGCCAACAGAAGTCCGGTGCGCCAGCCGCCAAGAGTATGCAGGAGTCTGCTTAGTGCACCAGCGTTGAGCCGTACGATAGGTCTAACCGGTAGTGCTTTATTGGTTTAGAGGTGGGCGATGCCCAACCCACCGCTTCCGTCTGCCACTACGGAGGTATCATGTGAGGTTCGTCTCCAAAAAGGGGGAACTAAAGGTCTGTGTGCACAGGGTCGGGTGGGTAAGTTGCACTTGCATGATCGCATCATAACCCACTTGCATGTCATAGCATAATCATAGCATAAAACCCATGTCACCTATTGTATAAGTCGTAGGGGACGCTTATATGATAGGCCCTGCAAAACGACCTCTTGGTCTATAAGCTTGTGTGGGCAAGTTTATAAATTAAGGTTAATTTTTTTATATATATATTGCTGTTAATAACCAACACCCCAGCGTATAAATTGGTATGAGACTCTTTATACGATGGGAGCCCTGTAAAAGATCCCTTGCTTATGCGTTTCCGTATAAGTTAAAGTTACTTTTCATACTTTACTTTATTGCCACATGTACTATAAACATTGCTAGTATAGGTCCGCTGCCATATGTTTCTTGATTACTCTCCTCCTTCAAGTCGTCCCCTTTCTTCCTCTCCGCTCGGTGCCTAGGGGCCGTGGGGGTAGGGGTGGGGGATGATAGGACTTGGTATTTTAGACTAACAGTTTTCGAACCACATCATTTTGAGGATCGTGGAGCCCAACATGGAGGAGCAGCCCCGCAGGTCGGCACACTTGGAGATGGGGCAGTCTAGCACCAGAGTTCAGACGACGGGGATTGTGAGCCCCTAACTTTAGTAGTGTTTTATTTTGCTTCCGCTTGAGTGACTATGTAGTGAGGATTTGATGTAGTGGGCTTAAGCCCTTATTTTCAGTACATTATATTCTGTGGACTCTCACTTCATGGAAATATATTTAGTCTGATGTGATATTATTATGGACATTTGATTAGAGTTTTTTTACCACACTTGTGTTTTCTCTAATTTTGTTGCTTTTCTGTGATCGAATCGGCCGACAAAATCGGCGATTTGCGGTGATGACCCTTCAGGGCGTGAAGGTGTCACCGCAAAGCGGCGGTTCTGGGCCTAAGACCCCGGTGTTAAAAAGAAAAAAAAGGGGGTCTTACATACATTAATATTTTGACTGAGATAGAACTTCTTATTACTTACTTTTATGTTTATTTCTTTATTGTTATTTAGAATTATCTTGTGTGCAATTCACCTTAGTATATAGGATTTTGACTTCTTCAAATAGGGGGAGATTGTTGGGTATTATATCCACAATGACCTTGATTTGAAGAAATGTCCCTTGAACTAAGATGAATTGAGTTTGTATTTGATGTTGTTTCTTTAGTAATGTGCTTACAAGGTTTATTGCTAAGTACAAACCAATGTCAGGTTAAAGTGGGTCATGAAACATAGGACTATGCAATGTAAACCATCATTGTGTAGGTCAATGTGTTGACTCACGTGTAATCTCTCTATTAGATTGTACTTCTATTAAAAGTACATTAGAAGGATCAAGGGATGACGAGTTGTTGTATTCAGAAGAAATAGGAAATTTTTCTAAGAAAAATTCGTCGAGTATAGGAGTGGATACTCGTCGAATTTGTCGAGTTTATTTATGAATACTCGTCGAATTCGTCATGTATACTTACTGACACTCATCGTATTTACTTAGAGAATATTTTCTATGATCCTGGAAATTGGTTAAGTAAGATTCGTCGAGTATCCTCATATATACTCGTCGAATTCATTGAGTGTACAAATCGATACTCATAGAATTCGTCGAATATACCAGTCGATACACATCGAAATTGTCGAGCCTCTCTGGAAAAGCTTCTGAGTTCTCAAAATTACTTTTCTGGATTTGTCTAAGTTAAATTTATCAAGTGATTTGTTGGGTACATTGGAATATATGTACCTGATCTGAAGAAGCCTCACCCTACTCAATGATATACATCAAGGTGTATTTGATGTGCTTTGAGTTTATGTGTGCAGGTTAAGTAATTATAGGGAAAGTATAAAAGTTTCTAAGTCCATGTGTCGACTCTTAGAAGAAAAGTGTCGACACTTAAGAAGGCTTGTGTCGACACTTAGAGAAACTGTGTCGACACTTGGAGTAATTGTGTCGACACCAGGAAGGCAGAGTCGACACTAGAAGAAAAGTGTCGACACATACAGGCTGTGTCGACACACTGTGAAGAATTGTCTACATAATCAATGTCGACACTTAGAGGCAGTGTCGACACCCAGAGAAACTTTGTCGACATCAAAGTGTCGACACCAGGAGGCTGTGTCGACACTCAGCAAACTTCAACAAAGTTAAAGTACTTGTGTCGACACAAAGGAGATGTGTCGACACTCAGCAAAGTTTCAACACAAAAGAGATGTGTCGACACTCAGCAATGTTTCAACACAAAGGAGATGTGTCGACACTCAGCAAAGTTTCAACACAAAGGAGATGTGTCGACACTCAGCAAAGTTTCAACACATGAAGGCATGTGTCGACACAAAGAAGATGTGTCGACACTTAACAAGTTTCAACACAAGAAGATGTGTCGACACACAACAGAAATCAACTAAGTATTGAAGAATAAGTATTTGTGTCGACACACAGGATCAGTGTCGACACATTCTGAAGAAGCAGTGTAGAGAAGCTATTACAACAACACAAGGAGTTGTGTCGACACCATCAAGACTAGTGTCGACACTTAGTCCACTTGTGTCGACACTTGGTCTATTTGTGTCGACACCTAATGACTATCTGTCTCGACACTTTCAGACAGTGACAGTGATTTCAAGAAGTGACTGGATGACTTGACAGCTGCCATTTCAACCAGTCAACTGCAACTGTCAGAGCTGTCAGAAGGTTGTTAGAAACCGGATCAGCCAGTTACCTTGGAGGAAGACTATTTAAATACCTTTCTCCTTCGACAGAGATGATGAAGTAATCAGTTGAAAAACAACCCAAAAAAGAAGAAGACCTTCAAGAGAAGATCTAAGAAGTTGGAGAGAGAGAGCTCTTTCTAAGAAGAACAACTGTTGAACCAGGCTGAAAAGTAAGATTCAGATTGAGATCTGATTCACAAGACAGAAGATGATTGAAGATCATCTTCAGCAGATTCAACCCTACTGTGTTCTAATTCAAGAAGCTTTGAAGAAAGCCAAGAGAGGTTGATCTCTGCCAAGTTCATCCAAGAACTCATCAAGAAGCCAGTCAACTCATCTCTCTCTTTCAGAGTTGTGGTTATTTACCTTGTAAACTTTATTTTCTGTAGGATTCTAAGGGATCTGAGTTGTAAACCTATTTTATAAAGGCTGAGTGTAGGAGACTGCGTGCTCTGAGTGTAGGTCTTATTGAAGATTGAGGTAGGGCCTTGTGCCTGAGTTGTAGGAGACTTTGCTCTCTGAGTGTAGGTCTTGTTGAAGACTGAGTGGTAGGGCTTTGTGCCTGAGTTGTAGGAGTGGGGACACTCTGAGTTGTAGGAACCTGTTTGGGGTTCTGAGTTGTAAGATCTGAGGATTTGAGATGAAGTGGAGAAGTTAGGCCGAATCTAGTACACTACTTGATAGGTGAAGGGGGAAAGTGGATGTACCCAGACCTTGGGGAACCACTATAAATCCTGTGTGCACTCTGTGTATGGTTGATTGTATGGTTGCTGTGCCTTGATAATTGTAGAATTGTATTTACTGTACAATATTTCTGCCTGTAAAATTAAAAAGATAAAAGTCACCTATTCACCCCCCCTCTAGGTGATTAGGCACTATTTCTTTCAAGTGGTATCAGAGCCAGGTTACTCAAAAAGGACATAACAGTCTGAGTAAGATCTTGTAGGTAGAAACAGAATAAACAAGAATCAAGAAAATGTGTTCTAGTGAGAATCACAAAGAGCTGGGGTCAATGAAATTGCCAATCTGTAGAAAAGAGATTTTTTGTATATGGAAAGAGAGGGTTAGACTCTTTATGGAAGCATCTGACCCAAGAATATACATCACAGTCAAAGAAGGGCCATATGTGTCAATCAAGATATCCATTCTAGATGCAAATCAGAAAACTCCTAAAGACTATTCAGAAATGACCAAAGATGAAATCATTCTAGCCACTATGGACAAGAGGGCCCAGAATATTATTGTTAGTGCAATTGATGATGCAACATTTCAGAATTTAATTCACTATAAAACTTATAAAGAAATGTGGGACATATTAATAGTCTATATGGAGGGATCAAAAGAAGTAAGACAAGACAGGAAGTCTTTGTTAAATCAGGAATATGAAAGCTTCAGACAAGAAAAGTCTGATAGCATTACTGAATGCTACAAGAAGTTCTATAGGATAGTAAATGAATTGATGTCATGTGGAAGAGAATTCAGCAACTATGAGCTGAATGAAAAGTTCTTAAGATCCCTGACTAAGGACTGGGACAGCAAGATTTGTGTCATTAGGGAAATGGCCAAATTAGCTGATATACCTCCTCCAACTTTGTTTGGAAAACTGTTATCTTATGAGATGCAGTTAATGGTTAGAAAGGAGGAAGAGAAGACTACTAGAGTGGAGCACAAGGAAAGATCTGTGGCCTTCAAGACTGAAGCCACTAGGAAGTATAGAAGCAAGTCTCTATCTCCACCTTAAATAGTTGTTGAGGCTGTGACAGATAATTCAGAAAGCAAGAATTCAGATAGCAGTGAAAGTGATGAAAATTTTGCAGCTTTCACCAGGCATTTTCAAAAGTTTTTGAAGAAGAAGCAATGGAGGTCTAAGCCTTCCACTTCTCAGCCAAAAGATGACTATTATCAGAAAAGAAAGTCATCAAGGAATGACAGAAGCAGATCCAAGCCAAGCAAAGCTACATCTTCAAAAATTATGTGCTATTGCTGCAATAGACAAGGACATGTAGTGGCTGACTGTCCTGAAAAGAGGAATGAGTCAACTGACAGAAAGAAGACACAGTTTAAGGGCAAAAAGGAAAAGTACTTTGTTGCCAATAAAGACAAAAGTTTGACTGATCAGTCATCTTCAGAAATAGATTCAGAAGCTGAAGCCTATATTGGATTGTTTGCTGAAGAGGAGGAAGATGAGTTCATGCAGTTAATGAATTCAATTTATGAGCATGAGGACAATCAGTGTAAAGGGCTGATGGCCTTATCTGAAGGAGACAAAATCCAGGATCAGCCTGGACCAAGTAAGGTACAAAGTTATTCTTCTAGTTCAATTTCTAGTACCGCGTCAGAATCAGATACATCTGAATCAAATGATGTGGGTGAGTCTGAATCTGAATGAGATATTCATCAGTTAATTGATGAATATAGGGACTTATTGCAGGCCTTGAAGAGAAGCAAATCCTTGGCCAAAACCCAGGCAAAGGAGATTGCTAGTCTTAAATTGGCTGCTGCTGATTCAGACAAGTTGCTTGATCAGAAACTGAATGAAATAGCCAGGCTGAAGAACATTACTGTTATTCAGATGAGTACTATTACATTTAAGAATGATCAAATTAGAAATCTAGAGGTTAGACTTCAGAAGGAGAGAGAAATTGTAGCAAGTTTTTCTAAACCAAAATATGTTTTACCTTTGATAGATGAGTTTGTACCACAAAACGGTAAGACTGGATTGAGGTTTATAAAACCTGCCAGGACAGCTAGGTCCAAATCTATGGGCAAAGCCCCAGCACTAAACAAGAAGGCTGTAGTAGAAAATCCAGCCAGGATTGTACCTAAACAAAGGTACAACAGGTTTGAGTGCTGGTGTTGTGGCAAGATAGGCCACTTTGCCATAGATTGTTGGCACAATTCAAGTGTCAAAGAGAGTAGCAAACTACCTGCTAGAAGAGCTACAGGTAGTTTTGTTAAAAGTCAAACTAACCTGCACCAAGAACCCAAGAATTATTTGGGTTCTAAGGTTAAGTAATCTGTTTTGCAGGTGAGTCCAAGTGGCCATGCCCCTATATGGTACTTGGACAGTGGATGTTCCAGGCACATGACTGGAACTAGTGAGTTGCTGAAGGACTATACATCTATCAAGGATGACCCTAAAGTTACATTTGGTGGTTCAGAAAAAGGAATCATCAAAGGCTTTGGTAACATTTCTAGTAACCAAATTACAATTACTCAAGTGGTTTATGTAAAGAGTTTGAAACATAACCTCATTAGCATAAGTCAGCTGAGTGATTTAGGATATGCCATCTTATTTGTCAAGGATAGTTGTCATATCAAAAGTTCAAGTGATCAAAAGATCATTCTGATAGGATATAGGAAGAGGAATGTCTATTGTCTTGACTTTGTATGTGAGAACAATGTTTCTCCTATTTGTCTTATAGCTGATTAGAAAGTCTCACATTGTGTTAAATGACACAAGAGGCTGGCTCATCTTAACTATAAGACAATTGGCCAACTCTTTAGCAAAGAGTTAGTGAGGAATGGTCCTCAGGTTAAGTGTATAAAGGATGAGATATGCTCAGCTTGTCAAAAAGGCAAGCAGACCAAATCCACCTTTCATAGGCTTGAGAAAAAAGATGTTGTGAGGTGTCTATACCTCTTGCATATGGATCTTTTTGGTCCTATGCCAGTTCACAGCCTAGGTAGGAAGGTCTACACATTTGTGGTTGTAGATGACTATTCAAGATATTCCTGGGTGTTCTTTCTTAGACAAAAATCTGAAACCCCAAGTATCTTATATAGTTTTGTTAAACAAATTTAGAATGAATTGGACAGTACAGTGGTCAAAATCAGAAGTGACCATGGTACTGAATTTCAGTCTGAAAGTATGACAAAACTGTGTGAAGAATTTGGAATTTTTCAGGAATTTTCCTCACCAAGAACACCTCAGTAAAATGGTATTGCTGAAAGGAAAAATAGAACCTTGATAGAGGCTGGTAGAACCCTATTGAGTGACACATCTCTCCCAGAATATTTCTGGGCTGAAGCAATAAACACTGCTTGTCATGTGATCAATAGGGCTACTATCACCAAGAGCCACAAGAAGACCCCCTATGAGATTGTGAAGGGCAGAAAACCAAATTTATCCTATTTCAGGATCTTTGGTTGCAAGTGTTATATCCTTAACAATAGTAAGTCTTATCTAACCAAGTTTGCTACCAAATCCCAAGAGGGGATCTTTGTTGGGTATAGCAATAATAATAAGGCTTATAGGGTCTACAATTTGATTACTCAAGTTGTAGAAGAGTCTGTTCATGTAGTTTTTGATGAAGCTAGACTCATTAACAATGAATTGCCAAGAAGTGTTTGTAGCTCTACAGGTGTAATTGAGAAAATGGACAAGCTTACCTTAATAGAAGGTTCTTCTGCAAGTCAGCAAGTAGAAGATGGTGGCTGTTGTCCAGGGAGAGTACAAGATACTCCTGATGATGAAGAAGACCAAGAGATGTAGCTACATGAAGAGACTGAAGGTGTACAACCTGAAGACAGGCTGCCTCCAGCAAATAGGCACTTAAAGGATCATCCGGCCAATCAAATAATTGGAGATCCCAGACAAGGAGTGCAAACAAGGAGCATGAATCTAAGTACAGTTCTTTACTCAAGTTTCCTATCTCAAGTAGAACCAAAGAAGTTTGAAGAAGCAATCCTAGACCCTCGTTGGATTGAGGCCATGCAAGAGGAGCTGAATCAATTCAAAAGATGCAAGGTCTGGGAGCTAGTTCCTAAACCCAAGGACCACAACATTATTGGAACTAAGTGGATCTTTAGGAACAAGTTGGATGAGAATGGAAACATCATAAAGAATAAAGCAGGACATGTTGCAAAGGGATATAGGCAGGAAGAAGATATTGATTTTGATCAAACCTTTGCTCTAGTAGCAAGACTGAAAGCAATAAGGATGTTCCTTGCCTATGCAACATATCAAGGATTTAAGGTATATCAAATGGATGTTAAGTCAGCTTTTCTGAATGGAAATCTGAAGGAACAAGTCTATGTAGAGCAGCCATCAGGTTTTGTTGATTCTTTTAAACCTGATTATGTATATAGACTTAGAAAGGCTTTGTATGGGTTAAAACAAGCCTCAAGGGCTTGGTATGAAACCCTGTCTAGTTTCTTCATTGAGAATAAATTCTCAAGGGGGAAAATAGACAAGACTCTATTCCTTAGGGAATCCAGAGGCAAGATTATCTTTGTCCAAATATATGTAGATGACATAATATTTGAGTCTACAGAATGTAGTCTTTGCAGAAAGTTTGCAAAACTCATGCAAGGATAATTTAAAATGAGCAGTATGGGGGAACTTAAGTTCTTCTTGGGTCTCCAAGTTAGACAGACTGAAGATGGATTATTCATATGCCAGTCTAAGTTCACCCTAGAGTTGGTAAGGAAGTATGGTATGGAATCATCCACTACCATGAAAACTCCTATGGGGTCAAGCATGTCTCTAAGCAAAGATGATGCAGGGAAACCTGTAGATGAAACTTTGTATAGAGTGATAGTTGGCTCCCTACTGTATTTGAGTGCTAGTAGACCAGATATCATGTATGCTACATGTGTCTGTGTTAGGTACCAAGCTTGCCCTAAAGAATCTCATTTGACAGCAGTCAAAATAATTTTGAGATATCTTAAGGGCACTCCTTATCTAGGCCTTTAGTACCCTAGGAATGGAGATTTTGTACTGACAGGTTATTCAGATGCAGATTTTGCAGGCTGCAAGGAAGATATGACGAGTACTACAGGAATATGTCAATTTCTAGGTGGAAGGTTGGTATCATGGAGTAGCAAGAAGCAGACCAGTGTGTCTATCTCCACAGCTGAGTCAGAGTATGTGGCTGCAGGAAGTTGCTGTGCTCAACTTCTATGGATTCAACATCAGCTAGAAGACTATGGTATTCAAGTAAGTAGAACACCTTTATTTTGTAATTCTACAAGTGTCATTTCTATTGCAAATAATCCTGTCTCACATAGTAGGACTAAGCATATAGAAATAAAATACCATTTTCTTAGAGAACATGTGGGAAAAGAAGACATTTACCTAGAGTATGTTAAGACAGATAATCAGTTAGCTGATATGTTTACTAAGCCCTTAGATGAAACCAAATTCAATAAGTTTAAAATTGAATTAGGAATGATAAACTTAGAATAGTTTACAAAAATTGGCTAAGTAAAATAGTGTCGACACACAGAGTTGTCTGTGTCGACACATAGAAGTGGTGTCGACATTTCAGAGAAATGGTGTCGACACATCTAGGAAGTCTGTGTCGACACTTCAGAGAATTAGTGTCGACACATGCAGTGTAGGTGTCGACACATCCAGGGTGGTGTCGACACTTAGGATTTACACAGAATTAGTCTAATAGAGTCTCGACTAAGTGTCGAGCTAAGATATATAAGTGTCGACACATATATTCTGTCGACTATATTTATGTCGACACATAGTTGTCGAGACATTAGAAGTACGTGTCGACTCTTTTCAATAGTGTCCACACATTTCAAGTATTTTGACGCGCCTTTTCACCTTCGATTTTAGAAAGGTATAAATAGGTTTTCACCATTATTTGTCGACACGCTCACCATAGTTTCGAGACCAAACTTGTGTGTCGACATCTCTCTTCTCTAAATTCAAAATTTCTTCAAACCATAATGACGCCCAAGTTAGAAGAGAACATTAATGAAGGATATGAGCTCGTGCGACACGCCTTTGATGACGCGGAACCAGAAATCCAAGGTGTGGTAACCCTAATTACAGAGACTGGATTAGAGTATCTTGTATCAAAACCAATCAAGATCTGGAAGAAGGAGGTTCTTGAATTCTTGAGTGCAGCTACTCTTGATGAATCTGGACTCAAGATTAAGTCCAAAGTTCATGGGGCAAAAGTCAAGATTACCCTGAAAAGTCTAAGAAAGATTCTACATCTCCCTAGACATAAAGATGAGGAAGATGTATCTGCTTCAAAGACAAGGGAGGCACTGGCATGGTGTGGACTTGATTCAAGCCTGAAGATTCGATCAGTGTTCAATAAGAAAGGCATGAACATACATGGCAAGTTCTTATCTGAAATAGTGGGCAAGGTGATACTGAGCAAGCCTGGTGGGCATGATAGGATATCAGCTCACATGTTCAGTTTGATGATAAGGATAATTTTCAAACTTAATACTGATTGGTCAGCAGTAATGTTTGATAAGATAAAAGAGACTCTGAAGAAACCCAATCTGGGTAGAATTCTGAGTTTATACTTAGCTGAAAGTATTCCTGAAGTGATGAAGCAAGCTGCAGGTTCAAAGATAAATCACATGAGGAGAATGAATGTTAGAATTTTCTCAAGGTGGTATAGAGTGTTGACAAAGGAACTGCCAACTCCAGAAAAGGAAACACCTCAGAAGAAGAAGAAGAATACAGCCATTGTTGCTCAAGAATCCTCAAGTAGCTTAGAGGAGCAAGTGATTTTTAGTTCTGATGATGAAGAGGAAAGAAATGCTGGACAGTCACCAGCAAGACAAGAAGATGCTCAGAGGCAGGGGGAGCTACCATCAGCTAGCCCTATTCACCTGGATTCACTCCAGGGGGAGCCTCTACATGTGGATGAGCCAACTCAATTAGAGAGTGAAAGGGCTACCCAAACCATTCTAGAGGTAATTACTGAAGTTAATCAATTAAATTTCACTATTGAGGATGAAGTTTTGACTGAATCATTACTTGATGTTGATCAGCAAACACAGTTACATAGTCAACCACAAGATGTTGTCATGGAGGACACATCAGTTGCTGATAAAGTAGACTCAGTTGCTCTAGAGATAAGAGATTCTCCTGTACCACCTCAACATGAGTTTACATTAGAAGAGCTGTTCCCTGATCTTGTACAGACTGACTTAGAGGGAGAAAAAGCAGCTGTTGAGGGGGAGCAGGTAGACTTTGAGGGGGTGCATGTAGAGCATGTAGAGGAGACTACTACAAAAGAGACTGAAGAGCAAAGAAATGCTGAGGAGATACCAAGGACTGAGAAGGATTTACATCCTAGTCCTAAGGATAGAGTAGATATTGCTAGTACTTCTGCTTCAGAGGATGAAGAGGCTGCTAGAGCCAAGAAAAGAAAGTTCCAGGTCTTCAAGAGAAGAAGCCAGACCTACAAAAAGGCACTGCAAACCATTATTCCACAACAAGCCCCAACTGCTGACTATAGTTCATTGATGGTGGCTTTGCAGATCAAGCTAGATGAGCAAAGGAAGGCTTTACAAACTTATATGGATGAAGGCCATAAATCACTTCAATTTGATCTAGCTCAAGACATAAAATCTATAAGATTTGAAGTGAATCAAAATAAGAAGGAAATGACTGATTGTTTCCATAAAGAAGCGAATGCAGTGGTCTATCTGGCTACTCATCAAGAGAATCTAAAGAAACTGATTGATGACTTGACAGTCAAACAAGGATATGTCCTGAAAAATCACTTAGAATGAATGATAATCTGACTGCTTCTCATAATGCCATTGTCACTGAAATGAAAAATATAGCTACTGCCCAGACTGCTGTAACTGCTACTGCCAAAGAAGCCTTTGATAAACAACTACAAGAGAGCCTCACTGCTATTAAAACTGCCATTGAAGATTCTCAGAAGGCAATTACTGACAAGCTACAGAGGTTAAAACCTTTTTATAAAGATGGAGTTAACTATTTAAATGCTCAAATCAGATTCCAAAATAATGATCTTAGAGATCATATAGAAAGAGAAGTCATAAAGGGGGAGAGGGTATTAGTCAAAGCAGGCTCTGATCATGCAAAATGGATTTCAAACTCCATCAGAGCTACCCTTGGATATCCACCCTTATATGATGATGATAATGTGGCAGAGTCTGGAATAAATCTTGCTTATTTTGGAGGAGAGCAAGCTGAATTAGCTCAGGTGATCTACCCTCCTACTGATTTTGACATGATACATCAGGAGGTACAGTCTATGTATAGTCCTCCTGAGGGTAATCAGAATGTTATTCTTGAGAAAGTTGTACAGCCTGTGCCAGAGGCAATATTAAAAGAGAAAGAGGCTTTATTAAAATAACAAGAAGCTCAATTATCTAGAAAAAGGTTCAGAGAGCAAGCTGAATTAAGGCCAGATTTTGAGCAATGGAGCCCAACCTCTAGGAATATCATATTAACTGCTTGGAAGGCTGCAAAAGATAATTTTCTAGAGAGGGGCAAATGGTATTCTGACCAAGAGTGGAAAAAGCATGAAGCTAGGCAAGAGGTCATAGTACAATACAGAAGGAAGGCCAAATTAGGGAAGCTACCTCCTAATGCACATGAGCCTAGCAAGTATTTTCCTAAGCCTTATCACTATTTTAAGAGACATAAGATAAGAGCTGAAGAGCAGAAAAAGAAAGATCTTAAAGGGAAGAAGCCTGTTGATGACAATGATGATCCAGTCCAAGCAAAGATTCAATCTGGAAAGGGCATTATTATTAAGGAGCCAGAGCAGCCATAGGATAGAATTTTTCTTAAGTTTACAATCTTGTAATCTTTTGCATTAAACTCCATGTAAACTTCTGATTAATAAAACATTTTGAAGCTGTAAGAACAATGTTATATGTTCAATCTATTACATTATTATTCTGAGATAATTGTTTATACATGTTCTGTTTATACATGTTTAGTGAAAGATATGGTACCTAAACACCTAGAGGGGGGGGGGGGTGAATAGGTGACCTAATCCTTTTCTAACTTTGTTGGCAGCCAAACAATTATATCACAGATTTCTAACTAGTTTATTACAGCAATCAGCAATAATCAAACACACACAGATCATCCACAGCACAAACACAGCACAACACACAGTGTTTTATAGTGGTTCCCCAAGATATGGGTACATCCACTTTCCCCCTTCGCCTATCTAGCAGTGTACTAGATTCGGCCAAACTTCTCCACTGTCTCAGAACCCAAATAGGTTCCTACACCTCAGGCCCAAAGCCTTACACCTCAGCTTTCTCCAAAGCCTACACTCAGCCACAAAGGCCTACACTCAGCCACCCAGGCTTACACTCAGCCAATCAAGGCCTACACTCAGAGTTTTTCAACTCCTACCCTCAGGCTATCAAGCCCTACCCTCAACCTTTATAAATTTAGGCTTACAATGCACTCAGATCCAAAGATCCTACAAGATAAAATAGTATTGCAACAAATAACTCAACAACTCAGAAAATAAGAGAGGAGTTGTGAGTTTCTTGCTGAGTTCTTGGAAGAACTCAGATAGATCCAAACTGACTTAGCTTCCTTCAAAGCTTCTTGAGTAGAACTGAATAAGTCTGAATCCTCTGCAGTTGTTCCTTGACCTCTGCTTCTTAAGATCCAGATGCCTCTGAATCCTTCTTCTCAGCCTAGTTCCAAAGACTGAATTCTTGATTGGAGCTCTCTCTCTCCAACTTCTTAGATCTGCAGTTGGACTGCCAGATCTTCTTGTGTTGATACTCTGTGTATCACTTTTCTGATTACTTGAATAATCTGATCTATTACTTCAAATAGCTTCAACAACAACAGTTTCTGTAAACTGTGGGTGCCTATTTATAGACATTCTTCATGGTAACCGGCTGGTCCGGTTCATAACAGACTTCTGACTTCCCTGACAGTTGCTGTAGACGGGCTGGATCGGCAGCTGTCATATCAACCAGTCACTTCTTGAAATTCTTTAACTGTCAGATAGTGTCGAGACTTTCTGTTCTTAAGTGTCAACACTTATAGACCAAGTGTCGACACATGCTGTGTAAGTGTCGACACAAGTCTACAAGGTGTCGACACAACTCCTTGTATGTCTCGACACAGATTCTTCTGGATGTGTCGACACTGAAATTGAGTGTCGACGCAAGTACTTGTTCTTCATTCTTTAACTGTATTCTTCTAAGTGTCGACACAACTCTTTTGTGTCGACACAACTTCTTGTGTTGAATCTGTCAAGTGTCGACACTGCTTCTTGGTGTCGACACAAGTCTTCAATATAGATTCTTCAGCTGAGTGTCGACACATTCCCTTAGTGTCGACACTTGTACTTAGAATATTTTTGTAGATATTTCTGTTCTTTGCTAAGTGTCGACACAGCTCCTTGTGTCGACACTTTCTACAAGTGTTGAGTCTTCTGGTGGTGTGTCGACACATTGTGCTGAGTGTCGACACATACTTCAAGTGTTGACTCTTCTGGTTGTGTGTCGACACATTATGTTGAGTGTCGACACATACTTCAAGTGTTGACTCTTCTGGTTGTGTGTCGACACATTGTGTTGAGTGTCGACACATACTTCAAGTGCTGACTCTTCTTCATAGTGTCGACACATTGTGTTGAGTGTCGACACTTGTACTTAGACTCTGCAGACTTTTGCTGAGTGTCGACACAACTCCAAGTGTCGACACTTTCTGATGTAGACACAGCTCTTCTAGGTGTCGACACTTCTGCTAAGTGTCGACACTGCTTCTCTGCATTCTTCTTCACTGAGTGTCGACACAGCTCCTTGTGTCGACACTTTCTGTCTGGTGTCGACTCTTCATCCCAGGTGTCGACACAATGACTCCAAGTGTCGACACTGCTTGTCTGGGTGTCGACACAAGCTTTCTCAAGTGTCGACACTTTCCCTCTGGGTGTCGACACATGGACTTAGAAAGTTTTAGCTTCAGTCCAGTGAATACCTAACCTGCACAAGTAACTCAAACATACATCAAATACATCATGATGTATATCATTGAGTTGGGTGAGGCTTCTTCAAATCAGGTACATTTGACCAATGTACCCAACAATCTCCCCCTATTTGGAGAAGTCATAACCCTTAGTCAATGATATACACCATTCATAATTAAAAATTACAAAATGATGAAAAGCAGATTATAATCAGCAGGGTTAACATGAACATGTAAAACTTCACACATATACACATTCAACATTCCAGAACAAATAAGAAACAAACACATTTCAGAACAATCATACTATACTTATCATATATTATTCTAACATTGTTCCTTATACAGTTTCAATGTTGTACAAAAATGTTTTTCATTTAAAAGATTACAACAAGCTTCAAGTTTAATTCCTAATCTATTTCTGATCAGGTTCTTTGATAACAATTCCTTTTCCAGCTTTAACTTGAGCTTTGACAGCAGCAGTAGCAGTAGGCTCAGCATCAGCAGGCTTCTTGTCTTTTGAGTCCTTCTTCTTTTGTTCTTCAGCCTTGATTTTCTGTCTCTCAAAATAATGATAGGGCTTAGGAAAGTACTTGCTAGGCTCCACTGCAGTAGGAGGTAGCTTTCCTAACTTAGCCTTTCTTCTGTACTGGACAATGGCTTCCTGCCTGATCTCATGCTTCCTCCATTCAGCTTCTGAGAACCACTTGTTTATATCAGTAGTGTTGTCTTTAGCAGCTTTCCAGGCAGTTAGAATGATATTTCTAGAGGTAGGGCTCCACTGTTCAAAATCTGGCTTTTGTTCTGCTAGTTCCCTAAACCTCTTCTTTGACAGCCTTGTCTCTTCTTCTTTGTCCAAAGCCTCTTGCATAGCTGCTGTTATAGGTTGAACAACCTTTTCTAAATGGACATTGTCCTTGCCCCCAGATGGGCTATACATAGTGCTCACCTCTGCATGAATCATTTCAAAATCTGGAGGTGGATAAATGACTTGAGCTACTTCTTGTGGCTCACCTCCAAAATAGGCAGGGTTCAGTCCAGATTCAGCAACTTCATTGTCATCACACAGGGGAGGATATCCAAGTGTAGCCCTGATTGAATTTGAAATCCATTTTGCATGCTCAGAACTGGCCTTGACTAACACTCTCTCCCCCTTTATGACTTCTTGGGCCACATGGTCTCTTACATCATCCTTTTGGAATCTAATCTGACTATCCAAATACCTGATTCCATCCTTAAAATAAGGTCTAAGCTTTGTAAGTTGTTCAGAGATTGCTTTCTGGGAATCTTGTATAGCAGTTTTGACAGCAGTAATCTCAGCTTGAAAGATTTTATCAAAATCAGCCTTTGCAGCAGCAGCAGATGTAGATGGTTCAGCAGACTTATTCTTTAATTCAGTGACTATAGCATTGTGGGATGCAGTCAAATTATCATTCATCCTTAATTGATTTTCCAGCACATAGCCTTGTTTCAATGCTATATCATCTACTTGAGTCTTGATCTTCTCCTGGTGAGTAGCCAAATAGACTACTGCATTCCCACCCTTGTGGAAGCAGTCAGTCATCTCCTTTTTATTAAGGTTCATTTCAAACCTTATTGACTTGATTTCCTGTGCCAGATCAAATTGTAGGGTCTTGTGCCCTTCATCAACATAAGTCTCTATAGCCTTCCTTTGCTCATCCAGCTTGATCTGTAGTGCAATCAGTAAAGCACTATAGTCAGCAGTTGGAGCTTGCTGAACTATGGGCTGTGGGGCAATGGATTGTAGAGCTTTCTTGTAGCTCTGACTTCTTCTCTTGAATACAAAGAGTTTCTTCTTTTTAGCCCTAGCACTCTCCTCATCTTCAGAGGCAGAGGTGCTTGCAATATCAACTCTATTCTTAGGGCTCTCTGGTTTTTCTGCTTGCACATCAAGTGCCTTCTCAGTTTCTAGCCTTAAAGGCTCTTCCAGAACTGTCATGTGCTCCCCCTCAGCAGCAGCACCCTTCTCTTCAGCAGCAGCAACCTTGTCCATGTCAAAATCCTCTGGATCTAAATTCAGAAAGAGGTCTTCCATTGTGTATTCAGGAGGTGACTGTGCAGGAGAAGTACTTGGTTCTTCAACTACTTGAGTAGTATCTGGAACATTTTGCACAACAGCAGATGTGTCTTCAAGACCAATATCTGGAGCTTGGCTAGGTAGCTGAGTTTGTTGAGGAACATCAGACAAATCAGTAACTTCAATAAGATATTCTGAAGTTTTTAAGTCAGTGAGTACCTCTTGAATAATGGTGGTGGCTTGCTCACTGTCCAGAGTAGATGGTTCTTCTACTGCTGGAAGCTCCCCCTGGCTGTGATCCCTATGGATGGGGCTAGCTAGAGGCAGCTCCCCCTGGATCTCAGCTACATCTTGAGGAGCAGGAGTTTTCTCTGCAGCCACTTCTTCATGGTCATCAGGTGTGAAAACAACCTGTTCTTCACTATCAGATCTGCTGGAGGACTCTTCTGTCACAGCAGCAGTCTTTCTCTTCTTCCTGGGAGGAGTAACTTTCTCAGATACTGGCTTCTCAGGGGTAGGCATGTCCTTTGACAACACCCTTTCCCATCTAGAAAATATCCTGGAATCCATCTTTCTCATATGATTGATCTTGCTGCCAGCAGCTGTGCTCATTACCTCTGGTATTGTACCAGCCAGGTGGAGACTTATAATTCTGCCCAGATTGGGCTTTTTCAGACTTTCTTTGATCTTTTCATAGAGGACCATTGACCAATCTGTTTTGAGGGTGAAGATGATTCTTGTCATGATATTGAACATTGAGGCTGACACCCTGTCATGCCCTCCAGGTTTACTGAGAATGACCTTTCCCACTATTTCAGACATGAATTTCCCTTGATTATTCATGCCTTTCCTGTTAAAGACTGATCCTACCTTCATCTTTGGATCCAGTCCACAACAAGTAAGAGCTTCCCTGGTCTTTGAAGCAGTTACTTCCTCTTCATCATGTGCTTTAGGTAGCTGGAGTACCTTTCTCAGATTCTTTGGTGAAACTTTGACCTTAGTCCCATGAACTCTGAATTTGATCCTGAATCTAGAGTCATCTACAGCAGCTTCATGGAGGAATTCAAGAACTTCCTTTTTCCAAATCTTCGTTGGTTCTGAAGTCAAGTATTCCAATCCAGAATCGGCAATTAGGGTTACTACCGCCTTGAGTTCTTGATCAGCTTCATCGAATGCACCTCGCACGAGCTCATAGCCTTCGTTAACATTCTCCTCGAGCTTGGGAGCCATTAGGGTTTGGAGATTTAGTCTTGAGAAAAGAGAAATGTCGACACAGGAGTTTTGGTCTGGAAACTTTGAAAGCGTGTCGACAAACACAGACAGAACCCTATTTATACCTGTCTATTTTTGAAGATGAACAGGCGGGATGGATAATTAAAAATGTGTCGACACTGTCAAGAAGTGTCGACACTGACTTATAATGTCTCGACACACATGTGTCGACACAAGTTTAGTCAACAGATATTATGTGTCGACACATGTTTATGTGTCGACACTACTCTACTCGACGAATAGTCGAGACTTTACTTAGAAAATTCTGAGTAAAACTTAAGTGTCGACACCACATTGGATGTGTCGACACCTATTCGACATGTGTCGACACTAACATTCTGAAGTGTCGACACCTACATCCTAGATGTGTCGACATCTTTTTCCTGAAGTGTCGACACTTTTATTCTGTGTCGACATAGACTTGTCTATGTGTCGACACCTTTTTACTTAGTCAATTTTCTATTCTGTAAACTTAGTCTAAGTTTATCATACCTAGTTCAATTTTGAATCTATTAAACTTAGCTTCTTCTAAGGGCTTAGTAAACATGTCAGCTATCTGATTATCAGTTTTAACATATTCAAGTGCAATATCATTTCTTTCTACATGCTCCCTAAGAAAGTGATATTTAATCTCAATATGTTTTGTTCTACTATGAGATACAGGGTTGTTAGCTATTGAAATAGCACTTGTAGAATCACAGTAAAGTGGAGTTCTACTTACCTGAAATCCATAGTCCACTAGCTGATGTTGAATCCATAGAAGTTGAGCACAACAACTTCCTGCAGCTACATATTCTGACTCAGCTGTGGAGATAGCCACACTAGTCTGCTTTTTGCTGCTCCATGAAATTATTCTTCCACCTAGGAATTGACAGGTTCCAGTTGTGCTCTTTCTATCCTCTTTGCATCCTGCAAAGTCTGCATCTGTATAACCTGTTAGATCAAAATCTCCATTCCTAGGGTACCAGAGGCCTAGATAGGGAGTGCCCTTTAGATATCTCAATATTCTTTTGACAGCATAGTAGGGCAGGCTTGATACCTGGCACAAACACATGTAGCATACATAATGTCAGGCCTACTTGCAGTCAAGTATAGTAGGGAGCCAACTATCCCTCTATACAAGGTTTCATCTACAGGTTTTCCTGCATCATCCTTGCTAAGAGACATACTTGACCCCATAGGAGTCTTCATGGTACTGGATGAATCCATACCATATTTCCTTATGAGTTCTAGGGTGAACTTGGACTGACATATGGACAAGCCACTTTCAGTCTGTTTAACTTGGAGACCCAAGAAAAACTTTAGCTCTCCCATACTACTCATCTCAAATTGACTTTGCATAAGCTTTGCAAACTTTTTGCAAAGGCTACTTTCAGTAGACCCAAATATAATGTCATCTACATATATTTGGACAAGTATGACTTTGCCTCTAGATTCCCTAAGGAATAGAGTCTTATCTATTTTCCCCCTTGTGAACTTGTTCTCAATGAGGAAACTAGATAGGGTTTCATACCAAGCTCTAGGAGCTTGTTTTAACCCATACAATGCTTTCCTAAGTCTATAGACATAATGAGGTTGAGTTGGATCAACAAAACCTGAAGGCTGCTCCACATAGACTTCTTCTTTCAAATTACCATTTAGGAATGCTGACTTGACATCCATTTGGTATACCTTGAATCCTTGATAGGTTGCATAGGCCAAGAACATCCTTATGGCCTCCAGTCTGGCTACTGGGGCAAAGGTTTGATCAAAATCAATACCTTCTTCTTGCCTATATCCTTTTGCAACCAGTCTTGCTTTATTCTTTATGATGACCCCTTGTTCATCTAACTTATTTCTGTAGATCCACTTAGTTCCTATAACATTGTGGTCTTTAGGTTTAGGAACCAGTTCCCAAACCTTGCACCTTTTGAACTGATTAAGTTCTTCTTGCATAGCTTCAGTCCACTGTGGATCTTGTATAGCTTCTTCAAATTTCTTAGGTTCTATTTGAGACAGAAAACTAGAATATACTGCAGCATTCTGATTTCTGCTCCTTGTCTGAACTCCTTGTCTTGGATCTCCAATAATCAGCTCTACTGGATGATCTCTTAGATGCCTGTTGGCTGGTGGCATCCTAACTTCAGGTTGAACTTCTTCAGCATCTGCATCATACTGTACTTCTTGTATTTCTTTAGCTATTGGTACATGTAGTTCTCCTCCTGGACAACTGCTATTGCCTTCTACTTGCTGTCTTGCAGCAGACATTTCTTCTATAGTAAGCTTGTCCAATCTCTTTGTCAGACCTATGGGGCTGCATACATTGCTAGACAACTCATTGTTAATAAGTTTTGTCTCATCAAAAACTACATGCACAGTCTCCTCTACAACTTGTTAGTCAAGTTGTATACTCTATAAGCCTTACTATTGTTGCTGTACCCAACAAAAATTCCCTCTTGGGACTTGGCAGCAAACTTAGTTATGTAAGACTTCCCATTGTTAAGTATGAAGCATTTGCAACCAAAGATCCTGAAATAGGATAGATTTGGTTTCCTGCCTTTCACAACTTCATAGGGGGTCTTGTTTAGCCTTTTAGTGATGGTAGCCCTATTTATCACATGGCATGCAGTGTTAACTGCTTCAGCCCAGAAATACTCAGGCAGTGATGTATCACTAAGTAGGGTTCTACCAGCCTCTATCAAGGTTCTATTCTTCCTCTCAGCAATGCCATTTTGCTGAGGTGTTCTAGGTGAAGAGAATTCTTGAAATATCCCAAAGTCTTCACATAGTTTTGTCATGCTTTCAGATTGAAACTCAGTACCATGGTCACTTCTAATTTTGACCACAGTACTATTTAGTTCATTCTGAATTTGCTTGACAAAGCTGTAGAAGACACTAGGTGTTTCAGATTTCTGCCTTAAGAAGAACACCCAGGAAAACCTTGAGTAGTCATCAACAACTACAAAGGTATAGACCTTCCTACCTAAGCTGTGAACTGGCATTGGACCAAAGAGATCCATATGCAAGAGGTATAAGCACCTCACAGCATCTTTGTTCTCAATGCTTTTAAAGGTGGATTTGGTCTGCTTGCCCTTTTGACAAGCTGAGCAAATGCCATCTTTAACACACTTAACTTGAGGACCATTCCTCACTAACTCTTTGCTAAAGAGTTTGCTAATAGTCTTGTAGTTAAGATGAGCTAGCCTCTTGTGCCACTTGACACAATGAGAGACTGTCTCATCAGCTACAAGACAAACAGGAGAACCATTGTTCTCAATCAAGATGTCTAGACAGTAGACATTCCTCTTTCTATATCCTGTCAAAATGATCTCTTGATCACTTGACCTCTTGATATGACAACCATTTTTAACAAATGAGATGTCATACCCTACATCACTTAACTGACTTATACTTATAAGGTTGTGTTTCAACCCTTTAACATAAGCCACTTGAGTAATGGTAACAAGGTTTGAAGAAATGTTACCAAAACCTTTGATGATTCCTTTTTCAGAACCACCAAAGGTCACTTTAGGACCATTTTTGATTGGAATATAGTCCTTCAGTAGTCCCCTTGTTCCAGTCATATGTCTGGAACATCCACTATCCAAGTACCATGTTGGGGTATGGTCACTTGGATTCACCTGCAAAACAAATTAATGAACCTTAGAACCCAAAGTAAACTTGGGTCCTTGGTGATTGTTAGTTTGCAACATGACACAGCTACCTACTGGCTTTCCACCAGGTAACTTGCTACTCAACTTGGCACTGGCATTGTGCCAACAATCCAAGGCAAAGTGGCCAACCTTGCCACAACACCAACATTCAAACTTATTGTACCTTTGCTTAGGTACAGACTTTGCTGTCTTAACTGCAGCTGACTTATTGAATGTTGGGGCCTTGCCCTTGGACTTGGACTGATCCTGAACAGTCCTAGCAGGTTTAAGAAAACCCAGTCCAGCCTTACCTTTGTGATGAGTAAAATCATCAATCAAAGGTAGAACTGATTTAGGCTTTGAAAACTTTGCAACCAGTTCTCTCTCTTTCTGAAGATTTGTTTCCAGTTTCTTAATTTGATCATTCTTAAATGTGATAGTACCCATCTGAATCACTGTAATGTGTTTCAGCCTAGCTATCTCATTCAGTTTTTGGTCAAATTGCTTCTCAAATTCTGTTGCAGCAGCCTTGAGATCAGCAATCTCCTTTGCCTGAATTTTGGCAAGGGACTTGCTTTTCTTATAAGCCTGTAACAGCACCTTATATTCATCTATGAGCTGATGAATATCATCTTCAGACTCAGAAACACTTCCATCATTTGATGAAGATGAATCTGATTCTGAACTAGAACAAGAAACTGAACTTAGAGTTGGACTTTGTACCTGACTAGGTCCTGGCTGCTCCAGGATTTTGGTACTCTCAGTCAATGCCATCAGTCCTTGGCACTGGCAGTCTTCTTGTTCATGAATTGACTCCAAGATCTTCATAAATTCTTCTTCTTCTTCTTCAGCAAATAGCCCTATGTAGGCTTCAGCATCAGTATCAGTGTCTGAAGAAGAAATATCTGAAAGAGTCTTCTCATTCTTGGCAACAAAAGACTTCTCTTTCTTCCCTTTGAAGTGAGTCTTTTTCCTGTCACTGGATTCTTTTCTTTTCTCAGGACAATCAGCAATGACATGACCCTGTCTATTGCAGCAGTAGCACACAATCTTTGATCCAGTTGCCTTGCTTGTCTTTGTCTTCTTCCTGTCCTTCTTAGAAGGCTTTTTCTCCTGATACAAGACTTCTTTTCCCTTGTAAGTAGATGGTCTGGACCTCCACTGTTTCTTTTTCAGGAATTTCTGAAAGTGTCTAGTGAAAGCAGCAAAGTCTTCATCACTTTCACTGCTTGTAGACTTTGTACTGACAGACCCTTCTGACTCAGATTCAACTACCTCTGGAGGTGGAGTTGATGACTTAGTTCTGCATTTTCTGGGAACATCTGTCTTGAAGGCAACAGTCCTTTCCTTGTGCTCAGTCCTTGTTGATTTCTCCTCCTCTTTCCTCACTGTCAGCTGCATCTCATATGACAACAACTTGCCAAATAGTGTAGGAGGAGGAATTTCTCTCAACTTTGCCATTTCTCTTATGGCACATATCTTGGTGTCCCAATCTTTGGTTAGGGACCTTAGGAATTTGTCATTTAGTTCATAGTTGCTGAACTCTCTTCTATAAGACATGAGTTCATTAACTATTCTATAGAACTTCTTGTAGCATTCAGTGATGCTATCTCCCTTGCCTTGCCTAAAGCTCTCATACTCTTGATTAAGCAAAGACTTCCTATCTTGCCTAACTTCTTCAGAACCTTCCATATAGACAATGAGGGTATCCCACATTTCTTTTGCTGTTTTACAATGAATTAAGTTCTGAAAAGTTGCATCATCAATGACACTCACTATTATGTTTTGTGCCCTCTTGTCCATAGTGGCTAGGACAATTTCATCCTTGGTCATCTCAGAGAAATCCTTTGGAGTCCTCTGATTTGCATCCAATACTGAGATCTTCATTGGCACATAAGGCCCTTCCTTTATTGTGATGTATATTCTAGGGTCTGAGGCCTCCATGAATAGCCTTACCCTCTCTTTCCAGATCCCAAAAATTTCCTTTCTGCAAATAGGTAATTTCATGGAACCCAATTCTTTATGATTTTCAAAGGAACACATGGTTCTTGATGTTCTTGAAGCTGTTTTCTGACTTAGACTATTTCTGCCAAACAGGATCTCCTTAGACTGTTAGTCCTTGTTTTGAGGAACCTCGCTTTGATACCACTTGAAAGATATGGTACCTAAACACCTAGAGAGGGGGGGGGGGGTGAATAGGTGACCTAATCCTTTTCTAACTTTGTTGGCAGCCAAACAATTATATCACAGATTTCTAACTAGTTTATTACAGCAATCAGCAATAATCAAACACACACAGATCATCCACAGCACAAACACAGCACATCACACAGTGTTTTATAGTGGTTCCCCAAGATATGGGTACATCCACTTTCCCCCTTCGCCTATCTAGCAGTGTACTAGATTCGGCCAAACTTCTCCACTGTCTCAGAACCCAAATAGGTTCCTACACCTCAGGCCCAAAGCCTTACACCTCAGCTTTCTCCAAAGCCTACACTCAGCCACAAAGGCCTACACTCAGCCACCCAGGCTTACACTCAGCCAATCAAGGCCTACACTCAGAGTTTTTCAACTCCTACCCTCAGGCTATCAAGCCCTACCCTCAGCCTTTATAAATTTAGGCTTACAATGCACTCAGATCCAAAGATCCTACAAGATAAAATAGTATTGCAACAAATAACTCAACAACTCAGAAAATAAGAGAGGAGTTGTGAGTTTCTTCCTGAGTTCTTGGAAGAACTCAGATAGATCCAAACTGACTTAGCTTCCTTCAAAGCTTCTTGAGTAGAACTGAATAAGTCTGAATCCTCTGCAGTTGTTCCTTGACCTCTGCTTCTTAAGATCCAGATGCCTCTGAATCCTTCTTCTCAGCCTAGTTCCAAAGACTGAATTCTTGATTGGATCTCTCTCTCTCCAACTTCTTAGATCTGCAGTTGGACTGCCAGATCTTCTTGTGTTGATACTCTGTGTATCACTTTTCTGATTACTTGAATAATCTGATCTATTACTTCAAATAGCTTCAACAACAACAGTTTCTGTAAACTGTGGGTGCCTATTTATAGACATTCTTCATGGTAACCGGCTGGTCCGGTTCATAACAGACTTCTAACTTCCCTGACAGTTGCTGTAGACGGGCTGGATCGGCAGCTGTCATATCAACCAGTCACTTCTTGAAATTCTCTAACTGTCAGATAGTGTCGAGACTTTCTGTTCTTAAGTGTCGACACTTATAGACCAAGTGTCGACACATGCTGTGTAAGTGTCGACACAAGTCTACAAGGTGTCGACACAACTCCTTGTATGTCTCGACACAGATTCTTCTGCATGTGTCGACACTGAAATTGAGTGTCGACACAAGTACTTGTTCTTCATTCTTTAACTGTATTCTTCTAAGTGTCGACACAACTCTTTTGTGTCGACACAACTTCTTGTGTTGAATCTGTCAAGTGTCGACACTGCTTCTTGGTGTCGACACAAGTCTTCAATATAAATTCTTCAGCTGAGTGTCGACACATTCCCTTAGTGTCGACACTTGTACTTAGAATATTTTTGTAGATATTTCTGTTCTTTGCTAAGTGTCGACACAGCTCCTTGTGTCGACACTTTCTACAAGTGTTGAGTCTTCTGGTGGTGTGTCGACACATTGTGCTCAGTGTCGACACATACTTCAAGTGTTGACTCTTCTGGTTGTGTGTCGACACATTGTGTTGAGTGTCGACACATACTTCAAGTGTTGACTCTTCTGGTTGTGTGTCGACACATTGTGTTGAGTGTCGACACATACTTCAAGTGCTGACTCTTCTTCATAGTGTCGACACATTGTGTTGAGTGTCGACACTTGTACTTAGACTCTGCAGACTTTTGCTGAGTGTCGACACAACTCCAAGTGTCGACACTTTCTGATGTAGACACAGCTCTTCTAGGTGTCGACACTTCTGCTAAGTGTCGACACTGCTTCTCTGCATTCTTCTTCACTGAGTGTCGACACAGCTCCTTGTGTCGACACTTTCTGTCTGGTGTCGACTCTTCATCCCAGGTGTCGACACAATGACTCCAAGTGTCGACACTGCTTGTCTGGGTGTCGACACAAGCTTTCTCAAGTGTCGACACTTTCCCTCTAGGTGTCGACACATGGACTTAGAAAGTTTTAGCTTCAGTCCAGTGAATACCTAACCTGCACAAGTAACTCAAACATACATCAAATACATCATGATGTATATCATTGAGTTGGGTGAGGCTTCTTCAAATCAGGTACATTTGACCAATGTACCCAACATTTAGTTCTTACCCTGTCATATAATACTGTTATACATCATATTGAGTATTTGTTATGTATGGTGTATATCATTGATTAAGGGTTATGACTTCTCCAAATAGGGGGAGATTGTTGGGTACATTGGAATATATGTACCTGATTTGAAGAAGCCTCACCCTACGCAATGATATACATCAAGGTGTATTTAATGTGCTTTGAGTTTATGTGTGCAAGTTAAGTAATTGCAGGGAAAGCATAAAAGTTTCTAAGTCCATGTGTCGACTCTTAGAAGAAAAGTGTCGACACTTAAGAAGGCTTGTGTCGACACCTAGAGAAACTGTGTCGACACTTGGAGTAATTGTGTCGACACCAGGAAGGCAAAGTCGACACCAGAAGAAAAGTGTCGACACATACAGGCTGTGTCAACACACTGTGAAGAATTGTCTACATAATCAGTGTCGACACTTAGAGGCAGTGTTGACACCCAGAGAAACTTTGTCGAAATCAAAGTGTCGACACCAGGAGGCTGTGTCGACACTCACCAAACTTCAACAAAGTTAAAGTACTTGTGTCGACACTCAGCAAAGTTTCAACACAAAGGAGATGTGTCGACACACAGCAAAGTTTCAACACAAAGGAGATGTGTCGACACTCAGCAAAGTTTCAACACAAAAGAGATGTGTCGACACTCAGCAAAGTTTCAACACATGAAGACATGTGTCGACACAAAGAAGATGTGTCGACACTTAGCAAGTTTCAACACAAGAAGATGTGTCGACACACAACAGAAATCAACTAAGTATTGAAGAAGAAGTATTTGTGTCGACACACCGGATCAGTGTCGACACATTCTGAAGAAGCAGTGTCGAGAAGCTGTTACAACAACACAAGGAGTTGTATCGACACCATCAAGGCTAGTGTCGACACTTAGTCCACTTGTGTCGACACTTGGTCTATTTGTGTCGACACATAATGACTATCTGTCTCAATACTTTCAGACAGTGACAGTGATTTCAAGAAGTGACTGGATGACTTGATAACTGCCATTTCAACCGGTCAACTGCAACTGTCAGAGCTATCAGAAGGTTGTTAGAAACTGGATCAGCCGGTTATCTTGGAGGAAGACTATTTAAAGACCTTTCTCCTTCGACAGAGATGATGAAGTAATCAGTTGAAAAACAACACAAAAAAGAAGAAGACCTTCAAGAGAAGATCTAAGAAGTTGGAGAGAGAGAGAGAGCTCCTTCTAAGAAGAACAGCTGTTGAACCAGGCTGAAAAGTAAGATTCAGATTGAGATCTGATTCACAAGACAAAAGGTGATTGAAGATCATCTTCAGGAGATTCAACCCTACTGTGTTCTAATTCAAGAAGCTTTGAAGAAAACCAAGGGAGGTTGATCTCTGCCAAGTTCATCCAAGAACTCATCAAGAAGCCAGTCAACTCATCTCGCTCTTTCAGAGTTGTGGTTATTTACCTTGTAAACTTTATTTTCTGTAGGATCCTAAGGGATTTGAGTTGTAAGCCTATTTTATAAAGGCTGAGTGTAGGAGACTGTGTGCTCTGAGTGTAGGTCTTGTTGAAGACTGAGGTAGGGCCTTGTGCCTGAGTTGTAGGAGACTTTGCTCTCTGAGTGTAGGTCTTGTTGAAGACTGAGTGGTAGGGCTTTGTACCTGAGTTGTAGGAGTGGGGACACTCTGAGTTGTAAGATCCTGTTTGGGGTTCTGAGTTGTAAGATCTGAGAATCTGAGAAAAAGTGGAGAAGTTAGGCCGAATCTAGTACACTACTAGATAGGCGAAGGAGAAAAGTGGATGTACCCAGACATTGGGGAACCACTATAAATCATGTGTGCACTCTGTGTATGGTTGATTGTATGGTTGCTGTGCTGTGATAATTGTAGAATTGCATTTACTGTACAGTATTTCTGCCTGTAAAATTAAAAAGATAAAGGTCACCTATTCACCCCCACCCCCCTCTAGGTGATTAGGCACGATTTCTTTCACGATTCATCGAGTATATTCATGGATATACAACGATACTCAATGAATGTACTTAGCGAAATTTTTTCTGGATTTCTGTCTAACGGGTTTCTGTTTCAAGACGTCGACCATGTACAATACACGTGGACTTTTCATTTAGGAAGGAATTTTTCTAGCAGTTAGAAGAAGGAATCCTATAAATATCTAGGGTTAATTCATTCAACCTTAATAGCTAATTCCTACTTTGAAATCGAGAATACAGCCTCTTGTTTGTCGGATGCATAACTTTTGGAAATCGAAGAATGTCGAACTAGATTCTTCCGATCAGTGATTCCTTCAAGAAGTGATTCGACCGATCTTGTTTCAAGTTCTACAGAAGATTTCAGATCTAGTCGGATAAAGATTTCAGTCCAAGCTCTCAAGAGAAATTTCTAGTCTTCTCCTTCCACAAGAACTTCAAGCTTTTCATTTCAAGGAAGAAGAAGATAGGACACTTTCAGATCTGAGGATTAGATTAGTTTTCAATCTAAAAGCGTTGTATAATTTATTTTGTACTATGGTAGGAAGATTTTTTTTCTGATGTGTAGATCATTGTGATATGATCGAGTTGTAGGAGAGTTTTGTTCTCCGAGTGTAGGAGAGATTGTTCTCCGAGAAGTAGGAGTGTTGACTCCGAGTTGTAAGATTTGGTTAAATCTGAGAAAAGTGAAGTAGCCGAATCTAGCCATTCGTAGTAGATAGGCGAGACAGGACAGTGGACATACCCAAATCGGGAACCACTATAAATTCTTGTGTTGTGTTGTGTTTGTCCAGTGTGCTTGCTCTTAATATGCTTTAATCCGCTATAAGATGCAGAACTCACCTATTAATCAACCCTCTAGGTGATTTAGGTAGGCAACTAGACACTTTCAGCTGCAGATAGGCAACCTTGAAGTTTTTCCCTAGAAAGAACTTGTTCAGCTTGGAATCCTTGCTGTCTATGGGGGGGCTCGACAAACAGTCTTGTCCTTCTAGATCAGCGTGTAAGGAATATTCTCGTGCATGCCCTTAACGAAGATAAAGCAATCATCTTAGTGATGTTCCTTATTGATGGTTTTGCATACTTTGATTTGTGAGCCGGTAAGGAAAGCCACCCCGTCGTTGGTGGCTCGGTAGATGAACAACTTGCGGAAGACCGTCAAGTTGAATTTTATTCTCTCTTTACGCAGGAAGCACGCGAAAGCCACTAGCATTACAATCGTATTGGGGCTGACCTACACAGGCACCACCCCGAAATACTTCAGGAACTGCTTTACCTCTGACCACAGCGGAAGGTGAAACGCCATCTCTAAATGGGAAAGAGGGAAAGCGGGCTTGTCCTCTTTAATGGTGTTGAGAGCCTCGCCTTCGGCAGGGGTGTGGGCCACGAACCTGACTAGCAAAAACTCCGCAATAATCTCTGACATCTCATCCTCCAATACTTGCCCATCCGGGAAGATGTGGTCTAAGAAATGGGTCGCACAGTTCTGCCTCCCCTCTGCGCAGTCACCATCACCACCCATTATGTGAGTAAAAAGCTCGAGTAGAAAGGAGATGAGCGATGAGTAAAAGCAGTTAATACGATGGGTGAGAGCCGGGCTTTGGGTGGGGGGAGTATTTATAGAGGATCAAGATGAAAGAGGGTTTGGCCTATTGGCGCAAATCCACTTGCCTCCATGCACTCATATCCCCCTCTGAGCCTATGCCACCTTCGACTCGCCAACTATCGACGACAGGTAAAATTCTCCTAGCGAGTCGATCCTATTACACATCACAGATCACATGTTCGCAACAAACCAAACATTAATAAAAGTGACACGAGAGAAGCCTTCACACATAATAAATAATAAATAGTCTTAAATTCTTACAAATAAAAAAAGTAAAAGGACAACTAAGAACTAAGGTGAATGGTAGTTGATTCTGCTAAATTAGTGTGTGATCCACTTTCACGAACTGTATCCTTGAGTACTCACATGTAGGCCTCCCCTTTGGTTGATCTCTTCGCGAACAGTGGCGACTTTGAGCTGGAGGGTACAGTTGCATTCATTTATCTTTCTTAGGTGCCCCTCTAGCGAAGCGGTGTTCCCTCCCAAGAGCGTCTGCATCACGCTAGTAAATTCAGCGTACTCACGTTCTAAGTCCTCATCTCGGTGCTCAAGGGCTAGTAGGTGTGGGAAGCCATGGTTCGCTGGTTGAGCCCTCTCCACCTTGATCTCGCACAGGATGAAGTTGTGCTTTCACAAGATACTAGCTACCCACTCCGTCAACTTGACAACAGATGTTGGCTCGCCAAGAAAATCTTGAATTGCATTGGGAGAGTGGGGATCCGAGTAAGTTACGAGGGCTTCCAGCTTGCCGCCAATGGAGAGATCGGTCGTATCTGTCCAAAGCAAGCGAGGTATTAGCAGAAGTTAGCTCGACCTGGGTGGTAAATCCCGACAACTAACTATGGAGGTCTTGCCCTCCTTTCCAGGATCATGCAAGGATAGGCTCGCCCGACCACCAAAGGGGTTTTCGAGGAGCAACCTAAGCGATTTCCCTGAAACTACTCGCATGAGGTCGGGGTTGCGGGGAGACTGAGCACCAGGCGTTGTACTCCCCACACCCCTACTCATTAGTGATATGACAACATTGGCAAGCTCACAGCTGAGATCGTAAGTAGAAGATGTTGCAGGGGATGAGGTTGAGGTGACGACAATAAATGGGAGCAGTACATGGAAAACCACTATCAGATGACCGATCGACGGAAAGCGCAGCCAAAGGCGAGAAAAAATAAATTTACTGACCTGGGATCAACGCACAAGTACTTGATTCATCCCGACTCGCCGAGACTTCCTGATTTCTGTACCTCCACGACCTCAGTGAGAGTGGTAGTCTAGGCGGGAAGCCCAAGACCGAGGATGGAGCTAGTTTGCGGGACGTCAAGTGAGCCTACATCCCCGTTGACTGGTCTGGGCCTCAGCTTCTTGATTAATCGATCTTCCGCTTGTCTTGTCGGAGTTCGAGACGAATGTTCAGTAGTGATAGCCATCAAGTTGGCCACGGTCGCTTTGTTCTTTTCTTTATTAGCGACGAGGCAGGCAAGAGATGATTTTGAGATTGTCATGTCGTTAGAGCTCGGACAAGGAGTTGGGGAGGTTGGGGGAGAGCTCGTAGGGTTGGCCAGCCTTTCCCCTCCCTGGTATATTTAAGCATCGGTGGGGCCCACAAAGAGATTTCCTAATCCTCCACTCGCCAAATAATAGTGGGGTTGAACGGTATTTCTGAGCCTGAGCTAGGGCTCGAAAAGAGCGGGAATTGTGTGCAATCTCGTTTTTGCCGAGTAGGTAAACCATACATGGTGAGAGTAGTAGGCGCTTAGCTTCACCAGGCACCCGCTAACCCGAGTGAGGGGCTAGTGGAGCCGGTGTGCTCTCACTCGTCCCTCGGTTAAGGGGTGAGTGGCAAGTGCTGGCTTCACCAGTAACTCACCGCCTGGAGCGAGATCCCGCATTACGCTCGGCTCGCTCGCCAAAGGGGGTTTTCTATTTCCCGTGATATCTTATTTTTGTCCTGCCATTAGTCATTCCAAACAATGAAGTTTTGTTGTTGGCAGACTAGTTTGGGTTGCGTTTAGTAAAACCATATGATGAGATCTCGCAATCCGCAAACCACTACCAGAAAACTATAAATAGACCCTATGGGCATCTTTGGATAACACCTCTTTTTGGCTTCTCTCTCCTTTGGCTAGCTTTAGTTGGCAAGAGCTTCAGCTCACTATTCGTCATGGTTTCCGGGTAGGTAGTCGGGAGCTCTCCAAGCCCTCCAAAGGTGCCCAACCTGAAATTGGATTGAGAGGGGAAGCAACCTAAGATCTTCCGAGTATGTGGCGGGACCTCCTTGCTGTAGCGCGAGGGTCTGTTTGAGGTTCTGGTGGTGAGGTATCCAAACTCTAAATCTTTAGTCTAATGTGCTCGTTTGGTAGAAGTAGGGGTGAGATACGCCTTCGATCTAAACTCCTCGTTGAGCTGTGGTTTCTAGGTTGAACAATCATGTTCTTTGAGACTTCATTCATTCTTTTAAAACTACACCGTGCCTGATCGTTCAATTTTAATTCAATTTCCTTCTTCTCACAATTAATGACGGCTTCATATCTTGATAATCAATTCATTCCTAAAATAATATCATATTCGGATAGGGGTAGAATGACAACATCTACTTTGACTGGTTGATTATAAATTGTTAGCCACACAATACATCTAAGCCTTGTAGACTTTTATATATTGTTGGGTGATCGCCCATTCACACACTCTCCATGTCACTAGTTTGACTCAAGCACGAATCCGTAGGACTTGGATTATAATATTGGCTTAGGTGAAGGCGGGGTATACAAAGACAAACAAGACGGACACGCACAACCAAAATGAGATCGCCCGAAAACACTCATAGCTAAACTCAACGAACAAACACATGCGGCGCACCACCAGACTTGGACTTTTGACAGTGCGTGCACACCAATAACGAACGCAATGCAACAAAATTTCCAACTCAACAACAATATTTTTTTTCTTTTTTTTATTTTATTCCACATTGGGAATTTTCATTTCATTTACTATTATATATTTTTCTTTTCTTCCTTTTTTTATCCAAAAAGCCAAAACAAGCCAAAAAAAGGCAACACCACAAGCTGCACAAACATCAACATAACTTCTCACACATAACGAATACAAACTACAACAAAACAAGCTAACCGAGCGATCACATTCAGATGTGTGAGTAGGAAATGCTATATGGCTTTGGTAGCGAGGCGTAGGGAAGTCAAAGGAAGGGACAGGCTCAACGGGAATAACAACATATAAATGTCGGGAATGGTACAATGCTCAAACTAGACAAAGTGACGGCCTACATCACGCGCGCACTTGACTATCCATGTACCCATGCTTCGAGAGTAGCTAGGGGAAAGTTCTTAGCTACCGACAAAGACAACCCTTCCCCCCGAATCGAGCAATACGAGGCTATTGAACTCCCATACACAATCCTACACCACCGTTTGATTCACAAATGGATTCACAACTAGAGTACCGTAAATAAAATCTACGTTAATAGAAAAATAGAAACTATAAGTATATAAAGAATTTTAATCAACACAGACTCTAAGTGATCATGAGTGCACGCTTAAGAACACTCTTGGAGTTAACATTTTACTCCATCACGCAATCCTAAACCAGCACAACATTCTTTATTCTACGCACAAGTGATAAACAAGCTCGGTGCGTGCAAATGCTTAAGTACGCGTTCTCAAGTGGGTGTTGTGCGTGCAAAGCAAATGCAAATGATATAACAATAAAAGCTTCTAGTATGCGAGTGGAATGTACACATGAGCGGATAACAACTCGAATCACTCCCCCACTAGACTTAATCCATGCAACCTATCACAAGATTCACAATAAAAACAATGAAATATAAGTCGGGGGAGAGGTTACCCCATGCTCAGCAAATGAACATACCAGAAGATGCGTGAAAATATAGAAGCAGTTCTGCCATACGAAGAATCACAACCCCGCTAATACGATTTGTCATGAATACCTGCATGGGTGAGCTCCGCAAAAACAAAAGAAAAATATACAAAATACAAAGAAATACTAAAACTAAAATAGACATGAAAAATAAAAATGCAGTAAATGGAAGATAACTACTGGGTTATTGTTCGCCCAACACGACTTATTCGGCTAAGGAAAAGCTTTTAGTTAATTGGCCTATGAAAATAAAAGTGCACAGGTAACTGTTCCATTATTCATTTCGGTAACGGGTACCGATATGGCGATAAAACAGTTACCCCTCTCCCTAAATAATCATATATGCTCCTCGAAGGCAGAGGAAATAAGAAGTAAGAAGAGGAGGAGAACTGGTCCTCACTCATCTCACCACAAAATATATCCTTGCCTAGCAAGGTATCGTCTACTACAGGGAGACGGCAGGAGGAGAAAGCAATCAATGAAGCTTCCTCAATAGAGGAGGAATCAACCTCCTCGCAAAAGAGGATGCTATCATCGATGGCTCGAGCTAAAAGCTCCAATTCCTCCTAAAGCACCTGCGAAGACTCAACCCGCACGGGCTCAAATATAGAAAGGGGATCAAGAAATAAAGGAGATGAAGAACTAAAATAATCAGAAATAGGGGGAGTGGTCCCGGTCTCACTCCTAGCAGGATCCGAGCATAGATCATCGTCGGTATCATCAACCGACTCACTAGAATTGGGATAGATAATTCTTGCAAATAAAGCGGAGGAACAACAACATCAGAGAAAATATGTGCAGGTTCCTCCGGGGGTGAATACAGAAGTGGGGAAGAATGCATGGGGAGAGACGACACCACAATGTCATCACACCCATTAGTAGAAAGTCTGATGGGTATATCCGCATCAGTCACCCATAGACAAGGTGGTGCTGTAAATATATCATTAGAATCAGAAGGGGCAGCCGATTGAGAGGTGGATGGAACGAATCGGATAGCCGGTTCATCATCCTCCTCCAACTAGCGCTGAAATTCTGCGTAATCTTTCAACACGTGGTCGGTTCTACAACAACACAAACAAAGACTTGGGTATGGTGTATGAAGTACCAAAAGTGGACGGTGCTCTATACACTGAACCACGAGAATCATATTCACTATCTTCAGTGGGTCACTCATCACTACTATGCCTATAATCCCCACACCATCTGCAATAGATATTCATATAAGGAAACATGGTGCAGCAAGAAAGAATTCACCCACAAAAATATTCTAAGCAAAAATTAACTATACATTAGCAGAAAAAAAGAAAAGGAATACCTGCAGCAGAAAAATAAAAAGTAGAAAAGGAACAAAGAAAGAAAAAAAATAAGCCACAAAATCTAAAAATTAAAGCAAAAAAGAAATATGATATAAACAAATGGAAAAGGGCTTCTATCTCCTATCTCCCTCTCCAAAAACTCTCACGACTGTGTTCCCCGGCAACGGCACGAAAAACTTGATGCGTTGAATGACAAGTGTACCGGTCGCACAAGTAATATAAAATGGGTGAATTTCCCCAAGTATCGATCTCTTCAAGGAACATAGTAAGGTGGAGTTAATTTCGAGGAGGACTTGAGATTGAAGTCCTTAGGTCGGAGTTAACTAAGGGGGCTTTTGATGGTCGCGGAAAAAATAAAGAAAAATGCTAACAAACTACTCCTATGCAACACCGCTATGTGATACTTCGCCATGCGGGATGTAAGAATACACAGACCGTTATGCACCGAATCGCTGGGCAGATGGAAAGTAGGCTTACAGATGAAGTGGTTAGAATAGCAGAATGAGGGTCGAGAGCACCTCTTCGCTACGCACGCCACTAGCAATTGCTAGTGTGGCAAAACCAGATGTGGTGGCGGATGGAAACAAAGGTGCACCTCAAGCAAATAATGAAAATATAAAATCACATAGACATGATTGTATACAAACGTTTTACAAACAAAACACACTTCATCAAATACAAGAGATTAAGCTACACTATCAACAACAAAACTGGAAAAGAGTGTGCGAGATCGACCGAATCCGAATTCTTGCTGAGGATTCACGGAAGGAATCGCTGGGTTGTCAATCCGCATCCTAGCTCAGTCCTCAATTGCGTCCGGGGTAGAGGAGGCTGTCACTCACTCCCAATGGACCCGTCTTATTCGTGTCACGATCCGGTGGAGGATGGCACAAACTTCTCCTAGCTTGATGGAGAAAGCTAGATCTAACTCTTCTTGAAGCTCAAGGATGAAGGAGTTGGCCGAGAGGAAGCTCTGACTTTGATTTGGCATTGAAAGCTTTTCCGGAGGCCTCTCCAAGGTGGAGAACGTCGGAACTTTTCCCTAAAACGGCGGGAGGAACAGTAGGCCAAAAGTCCTTTTTCGGAAGAAGAAATCTGCGCTTTAAATAGAAGCAGGTAAGAAAAATAGACACGCACGGTTTTGCGCACGACCGTGCGCTAACCGTTCGTTATTAACTTCCGGCCCAAGCTTGCGAAAGATGAAGATGTGTTGACCCGTACGTTTTACTTCTCGCACGGGCGCTTCCGCCCGTGTGTGAAGGAAATCGCAAGGTAAACACAGAACGCAGAAAAACAAGATAAAACATAGGAACCATGCGTTTTACTCGCACACAGGCGCTTCCGCCCGTGCGTGAACAAAGCGCACGATTAACCACAGAATAGAACAAACAAAAACGCTACAGGAAAACCGTGTGTTTCCTTCGCGCACGGTTCCGAAGAAACCGTGCGTGAAGATCGTCGGGCTCAGCTCGACGAAATTCAACGAGCTCCACTCGACGTTTCTCCTGCACGAACAAAATGCACGATAGCAAAAAATCGTGTGCTAAGAAAACGCACGACCGTGCATTTTCCTCAAACCTGCATTCCAGCATTGGGGAAAACGCACCACCTACAAACAAATAAATAAAAGCAAACAGGACCCTCCAGCAAAGTAGAAATGCAACAAAAGCAACTGGAAAGAGCCCCTGGGGAGCACCGTGTGCTTACCCCCAACAACAGAATGCGCAATTGCACACCCATGGGCCAAAACAATGCACTTAGCGTGAAAAGTTGTATAAATGAAATATCAACGATAACATACTAAAAGTGAAGTGCAAGTGCGTGAAAACTATCCCAGATGAGTCTGAAAAACCCTATATAAATCGGACTCGTCATTGGGCATTGTGACTTTTATATTATTATGGGACTGATAAAGTTCCATGTTTAAACATTTCAGTATCGCTGAAGATATGAAGGAGTGGCTCGCTAAGGTGTCAAATAGTACTTTCATAATATGATTGTGAACATAAATCATACATGTTATCACAACATCATGTGTTTTCGCCTCCGGTTGGTTAAGATTGAAAGCTCTTGGTTGCACTTGCCTTTCCTCCCTGGGTTGCATGACGGATCCTGATGCTATTGATTCAATGTTTTTTCCTTTGTCAAGATAATATAGGGTTGATGTTTTACTTGGACCTCTTCTTGCATTCCTTCCAACATCTATTTTCCACAAGTGGCATTCATGCCTCAGATGCCCAGGGTGGCGGCAGTTAAAACATACCCCTGATCCTTTTAGACAACATCTTGGGTGAGCTTTTCCAGATTTCTCACATATGTGATATCTAGTAGTATCACTTGCTGCGGGGGCTGGCATTGGAGGATCCTTTTTATACTTCTTCCATTTCGAGCCTCCATTTTTCACAAAGAGGTCTTACTCTGCTCGTCTGACAACATCTTATGATGAACTTCATTTCTCCTCTGTGCGCTCTCCACATCTCTTTCAATTAATTTTGTTATCTCTACCAACTTATTATAATGTTTAATTCACTAGGAAATCAGATGTACTATAGCATCTTCCCGTAGGCTTAACTGGAAGTGGAAACAACGTTCTCGTTCATTTTGGACCATGCCACTTGCATAATATGCCAGCTTAGTAAACTCAATTTCATATGTACCACTGATCAATTTCTTTGAATTAAACAAAGGAATTTCTCCTGAAGAATTCATTTCTCTGATGGCGACACAAACAAATCAATGAATTGATCTAGAAAGTCATCCCAAGGAATATCAGTTATCAAACGCCCGTAAGATTTTCCTTGTTTCAAACTGTCCCACCATCTACTAGCCTCTCCTTCTAGAAGGAATGTAACTAACTCAATCCACCGATCATTTGGACATCTCATTGCCTGAAAAATTACCTCAATCTTCTTAATCCAATCTTCTATCTCCATTGGCGTTGCACCACCATGAAAGGTTGGCGGCTTCATGTCTAAGAACTTCTTTAATTGTATATCCACCACTTCATGAGCTGGTAGTGATGTAATACTACCCATTCAAATGACCTCCACCAAAGCTTTCATAACCTCTATTAAGGGAGGGTTTGACCTTCCAGAACTATAATGGTCTGTTTGACGCGCAGGTAATGGCATTCTGGAATTGTCTTTGGGAAACAGTAAAGCCAATGCTAGCGTTCGGCGGGACGGTTTTGGCCTAGAAATGGCTTTGGGGAAAAAATCATTGGTTTTCACTCCAAGTTAAAACCGCGGTTTCCCAATTCTTATCTTCCTGGTTCGGTTTTTGCAGTTTTCGGCTAGGTCGTCTCCTCCCGACTCCCGATCGCAGCCCGTTTTCCTCCCAATCATTGTAGGTTGCCGACCTTCGTGTAGGTATATGTCTTCTTCTCTTCTTCTTCCTCTTCTTATTCCTCCTCTTCTATTCTTCTTCCTCTTCCTCCTCTTCTCTCCCTCTTTACCCACATCATTCGCCCGATTCTGCTCCTCCCTCTTCCGCCTAATTCTGCTCCTCCCACTACCTCCTCCTCTTTTTCCTCTTCTAGTCTGCTTATCCTCTTCTCTCCCTCTTTACCCTCACCATCGATTTCTCAGGTCATCCTCCTCCTCCCTCCATCCGGCCACCCGCAGATCCGGCCACCCTCTCCCTAACTGCTACTTCCTCCTCCATTCTATCTTCATCCCCAATCAATTCCTTGCTCCATACATGTATCTAAGCCCCACCAATAGTTTCCCTCCCTCCCTTCCTCTATCCTCCTTCCCAAAATCTAGAATCCTCACTTATTCTCTTGCTGGAATTCAATTCCAGCCACTGGAATCCTCACGTATTCTCCTCCAGTATATATGCGCTCGATTAATATTATTAGCAGATACTTCAACATTGTCCTCCGAGGGGTTTTAAATCTATCGAATGACTATATCAAATTGCCTGAATCCAAAGTAAAACTAAGGTCAAGATGGTTTTTAGACTGTGTTGGTGCATTAGATGGAACACATGTTGAAGTGACTGTTCCGGTTGAAGACCAGGGTAGATATCGAAATCGGAAACAAGCTATCACAACAAATGTACTCGATGCTTGTGACAGCGACATGAAATTTTTTTATGTATTGCCTGGTTGAGAAGGTTCTACATCTGATTCTAGAGTGTTACGGGATGTAATGGAGAGACACGATCGCTTCAAAGTTCCAAATGGTAAAATTACTAGACAAGTCAATTTATTCTTTATATTGCAATTAATTCAAACATGTATATTAATTATTTTTTGCACTTAATAGGAAAGTACTACCTCGTCGATGTCGGTTATACGAATGGTCCAGGATTTCTTGCCCCATATCGATCGACGCGTTATCACCTGAAGGAGTGGTCACACTAGGGCAATTACCCAACAAAATACAAAGAACTGTTTAATCTATGTCATGCTAAAGAGAGAAATGTCATTGATAGAATCTTTGGGTTGTTGAAGAAACGATGAGCTATTCTATGACAACCATCATTCTTCAACATTAAAGTTTAGGTAAGCGGCAACATGAAGATCAAAATGGTTATTTTAGTCAACCAACAATCCTAATACAATTTTTAAATGCAGGTCCAGATTATAAACGCATGTTGCATCATACATAATTTTTTGGTGGAGAAGAGACTAGAATCTGATGCACAAATGTTAGATGAGGTTGAGTCAGAAATACTACAGCAAAACCCCAGGGAAGAGTTTTTTTATTACACTGACGTTGTTAGTCCAATCCAAGCTACGCAAGACGGGACAAAATTTATGGATACTCTAGCCATGAATATGTTCAATGAATATTAGAGTCGCCATTAAACAATTATCTTATGTTGACATTTACTGTAAACCTTGTTGGAACTCTTTTTCTAGTAGTCAATAAACAATTATCTTATGTTAAGTTCGACTCTAGTTATTTATTGTAATGTTTTGGCACCCTATCTATATGTTAAGTTCATGTGATTTTTTGGAACTCAGTGTAGTTGTTTTTATTGCACTTAATTACTTTTAATTTTTCCTTAGATCACATATCATCGACAGGAGCTTACCAAAGGTTGGTGGTAGAACAGAGCGGTCGTACATGCATTGGACAACCAAAATGGACATTACCTTCTGGAACGCTTTGTTGGAACAACACAGTTTGGGTCATAAAACACCAAACAGGTGGAAGAGCGCGGCTTTCACGGCTGTTATGACCGTGCTAAAAGACATTTGCGACGTTGTGACAAGCAACGAAAAGTTGATGACTCGTCTCAAAACTTGGAACAAATATTACGTCGAGGTCAGCGCGATGTTAGACACATCAAGATTTGGATGGGATTGTGAAAGAAACATGGTTAAGGTTGACAGCGAAGAAGTTTGGGTAAATTATGTGAAGGTAACTTATCTATATTGTTTTGTATATTTAAAAACTCGTTCTAAGAGATATTTTTATTCTAACTTATTGCAGACACATCCTTCTATGAAGCATTATAAAGATAAAGTGATTGTGAATTGGTCTGATTTGGCTATGTTGTGTGGGACAGATAGAGCGATCGGTAGTCATGCTGCGACCACAACAGAGTCGGCAAAGGAGATAGATACAGAATCTATCGCGGGAAAAAAGTAATACATAGGAGACAGTTAGAGTTGATGGAGAAGGGAGCAGTAGAATGAGGAGAAAGCGAGTTTGACAAAATGACTCGGTAGCAGTGGCCATTGAAAAATTGGCTGACTCGGTGCAAGGAGCGGTGGGGACCATGACTGCTAGTGATGTTGACGATATCTACGTCGCACTTACTCGGATGACTGATTTATCTTCTCAAGATTTACTTTGGGTGATAGATATACTACGTCATGATAGTGTCAAGCATGATATATTCAAGGGACTCCCGGACGAGTTAAAGGGCACATGGCTACGAATGCAGTTTGATCGCTAGTTTAGTGTTTCTATTTACGAGTCATTGACTTTTTATCTAGTTGTGTTGCTATTTCAAAACTTTTATTCTATGGACGATGCTTTAAAATTATTAGTACTTTCATTTCAAGTATTTTTAGTACTTTGATTTTGTGGACAATGCATAAATTTTTAAAAAAATTAGTTTCTAAAATTTACAATTCAAGAAAACCAATTCCTTTGCGTAGCCAAACAACATTTAAGTATCAATGCCAATTATGTTCACTGAATACCTTCCTGTAGATGAACAGTAGAATTAGTTTTCTGCACAAAACCAATTCCTACAGATATTGGTTTTCTGACCAAAGCCAATTCTAAAAAGCCAATAACTGGGCACCGAACGGACCATAACTTTCTTTTATCATCGCTTATTCCCTTTCTAATGCTTTTCTTTGTCTTCTACTCATATACGTTCGGGAAAGTTCCTGAAATATGGAAGTTAAATTCAGGAATCAGGAAGTATCTTAAAATGTCATAAAGCGGTATTATTTGTCATCGAAAATTTCCTTAACGTACTCATATCACTCCAAAGTTCATAACCTGGCTTCGATACTAATTAATTGTAATGGCTCCCTTATAGCTACCATTACAATTTAGCATAAGCATTCTATAATGAGCAAGGTAAGAACATTCAGAGTACAACAATACAAGAAGTAAAATGTCATAACAAAATAAAATCATTCTATTTCATTAAAGTTTTACAATAATATAATAGGTAGCCCTTTACATACATCAAAAGGGATTACCAGCACTATACATATAACTGGTAGCCTTATACATACATCAAAAGGGACTTACCAACACTATATTTATCGACCAAACTAAGTTAAAACATACGACTAACATGTATAAACATGTGTCAAAAGTAGAACAACAAACACTACATAAAGTAAAACTGAAACTCCTCATGAGGACACTCTAGGTCACTACACCTCGACCGATGATCATCCAGGATGTTGAACACTGATGTTGAAACATCAGCCCATAGACGATACCTCTTCTCCTAGTGAGGAGTACATGGTCGACGCGAACTACTGGTGGCTGGAACCGCCTCTTCCTTAACCTATTTTAGTTTATTTTCTAATTAATCAAAGGACTATGTGAATTCTTACTTTTCCTCCTATGATCAATTTTTTTAATCGTAGAAACTTTTATTGTCTTGCATAGTTTCTTGTTGTATCCTTTCTTATTCACCTTCAAGCATGACCCATGCGAAGTGTAAATTAATGTTTCATGAATTCATTACGTGCCCTTGTCTCACATATTTATGAAGAATATTCTTCTCGTATCCTTGTCTCGCATGTGCATATTACTCGTGCTTTTAACTCGCACAAATTATATTCATGTCGGAAGATTATTTTCCCATCTCCTTATTTGGGTTGACTTTTCATATAGCCCATTGAATTGAGGTGTTATTTCTCCTTTTTAATTCTACAATTTTCTTGGAGTGTAAATCATGTGTTTGACCTTCTTTGCTTACCTTAAGTACTTATCTTGATTTGATTCATTATTTTGATTTGACACATTAGCGAATTATCATTTTATTCATTTCTTATTCTACCCTAATATACGAGCACAACATGAGTCATATGAAAAAGCAAAGTAACTGCAAATAATAGGAAATAAGAACTCACCCCTACTTTCTTCTTGCCTTTTTTCCTTGCACGGGTCATTTCCCCCTACTTTCTCTCTCATTCTCCTTGCGTGGCTCATTTCCTCTTTCTCTACCTTGAGAATTCATGACCTAAGTAAAATATCATTATTAGTTGATCAAATTGATCAATTGGTAATCTCTACGGTGCAAACATAATGGATGCCCTTATGTCATGATCTAAATATATTGGGGAAACGTACTAAGGTTCGTGAAATGGAGCTTTGACCATAATCATGCATTATTGTTGGCTGCACTAACATGGATGAAAAGGGTTTTTGCCCTAATTTCATATTACATTAAAAATCCACCCTACTTAATTCTTTAGAGGAACTATATAACTGAAATTAGCGTGTTCATAATATTTCTCCATCTAGGTTTTTCGAAATCTTGCAAAAACATAAAAACTTAAGGTCTAAAAATCCTCTGAAACTTAAGAGGAGAAAGATTACGTGAACAGAAGAATTTTTAGGTTAACTTAGCAATTTCAATCATAACTAACAGAGTCTCCAATCCAAATAAAACTCAAGAGGAGTTGAGAGGAAGGGATTACCTTGCTCTAGGAAGAAAAATCACAGAAATCAGAGGAGATTTGGGGAGGCTGGAGCGAGCAGCGTCGGGCGGCTCTCCCGTGGGTTTTGTCTGGAGTAGGAGGAAGAATGATTTCCGGTTTTCATCATCTTCCACTTAAAGAACCATCGTTTGCTACTATCGGGACACACATCATGTTAACCTCCTGAAACCGATCACCACTTCCCCCAGCCGGTAAAATTCTTCTGCTGGTCCAGCCTCGATAATCTTTTACACTTAGTGGACCGGTCCAAGCCCCTCTCTAACTGGTCCCAAAATTTGTATTTTTTTCCTTTTTATTTTGTTTTGTTTAGAGCCTAGTGTACATAACATATATCACAAACATATAAAAATATACCCGTACAATTTACGATGTTATACTTCATACCAACTCATTATTACTTTTCTCAAAAAATGAATATTGTTTCTGCTACAAGGCGATACCATTCATGCTCAAAAATGCAGTCATCATATATCAAAAGGCCATGGATTTCACGTTCAAGGACACATATGGAAGGAATGATGAGATCTATGTTGATGACCTACAAATCAAGTGTAAGACATTTTGAGACCACCTTATTGATTTAAAGGAGACATTCTCTAGTTTACGCAAACACCATGTGAAACTCAATCTACTCAAGTGTACTTTTTGTAACACCTGCCCTGTAATGAACGTATAATATGGGTCCGGCCGGGGCCCCACAACATACGGACGCCACAGCTTTAGTATTAAAAGATGATATAGCTACCCACACTCAAAACTCTTTGCACAACACAGCGGAAACGGAACAGAACTAGAAGTTATCCACCACTAAAGAGTAAAACAATTGGCCTAAAGGCCTTACATCAAGTGTCCAAAAGAAAATAATACATCAATCATGAATGTGCTCAACACTCCTAGTCTACCTCGGCATGCAAGCTGGACAACAAGAGTCTCAAACATAACAACTCATAAGTAGGGCTACAAAAAGAGAAAAAAAACACTTCATGAGGCTTAGGACTTTTTGGCCGGCGAGCTAGCTCCAGCATGCGATCCTTGCCCTGAAAAATTTATTAGTAACGTGGGTTAGCAAAGGCTGACCTCAAACTGTGCAACAACACATCTCCTCCCGACCGCCCCTAACGGACCCCGGGATACCCCTCCAACCTGCAAGTTAGCACTTCGTAGGCAATAATCATAAGCAAGAAAAGCAACTATGGAAAACAGGCTTGGATGTCACATACATCATACATGTTCTCTACTGGTTGAGCATAATATAAAAAGGGCCTACTTATGCAATCATGTATGCAATAACCCAGGTTTCACCCAAGGCACCCTAACTCGTATGCATCTAGCACATCATCACATCATATGGGTTCTCATTGATTCCCCATTGGCATAAAGCCGCAAACAAAGGGGTCACCATTTCCCCCAACGGCTCACAGGCCGCCTCATGGAATTCTTGTCAAAGCCCCACCCGCTCAAGGTCTCAAACCCCGGGCTTGCCTACAAGCTCTGACGTCTCATGTCAGTATTCCAACAAACACAAAACTGACCGATTCTAAGAAGCCTTGCCGGACCCCACCCGCTCATGGCCTCATTGCCCGGGTTTGTCCCCATGCTTGGCATTCTCGTCAGTCACACAGAAGGGGACTAGTCTCGCCGGGACACTCTCCACACATGACGTGAATGTCACGGGATAGCCAGCCGACCACGGAGACCTAGCCACGCCTTGGCACAACACAAACCAAGACAAATCCACCCTAGTCCCTCATTTGTACTGCAGCGGTTCCGCGCACCAAGGAAAACATCTCCAACTCGTGCGGAGCTAACCTTGTCCACCAAGGAAAACATCTACCGCCGCAAGGAGCTAACCTTGTCCGGTTCCGACTACACGTACTCACTCGAGAAAAAGGGGAAAACATCACCACACCACAAACGGCATCTTGCCGCAACGAAATCTCTACGAATCCTTAGCGTTTTTATGCAACATCACCGAGTCGGACTAACGGTCGCGACAACAACTTCACCCACCATGCCTAATCCACTAACAGAGCGGATCTCTAATGCAAAAATATGCCGGGGACGGACTCAATCAACCCAGAGGTTTCTCTTGAACCTTGGCAAACCAAAACCCCTCTCATTTGAGAGTTTGGTGCCCAAAAACTAGAAAGAAAGAAAATAAATGATGCTAAGACATGCATCCTAAGACCGAGAGGAGAGGTGTCGTTACCTTCCAACTCCTCTTCCTTGCCATGGCAAAATGGCCGGATGAAAAATCTTCGCAACGATCTAAGCTTCACGGATCCGGACTCGGCTCGCGATTTGGAGCACCGAAACCCCTCCTACAGCCCAAACTCTCCTTCTCCTTCTTCCTTGTTCTCACTTCTCTCTAGATCTTTAGTAAGAGAAAGCTTGGAGAAGAATGAGGGTTTCCAACCCTATTCTCGGACTTAACTCCCCAAGAACAGTCCTGAATCGTCAGATACTAAAATCTGGGAAAGAATGGCCACGATCCGCCTGGAAAATAAAAGACCTGGGCCGAACACGGCCTGGCACACTCCCGTGTCCGGGGTCGTGTGCCCCATTCGCCGTCTCAAATCGACGCGCCTGGAACAGCACACGGGCATCCGACACGCCCGTGTTCAACCCGACACGCCTGTGTCCCCAGTGATACGGCCGTGTGGTCAGCCGTGTGCCTCCATCGACACGGCCCCGAAACCAACCCGAGAGGTGACACGGCCTGGGACACGCCCGTGTCCCAAGCCGTGTGCCAAGTCTTGACACCCGTCGATAGGCTTTGTGTCGACACCGCGGAAAACGTCGAGCGAAGATCGTCGACCAAGCGGGACACGCCCTGTGACACGCCCGTGTCACAGGCCGTGTACCCCAGTCTCGACACTCGTCGAGCGAAAGTGTCAACACTTGGGCCGAGTGTCGACACGGCCTCGACACGCCCTCCGACACGCCCGTGTCGCAGGCCGTGTGCCCTACTCTCGACACATTGTCGAGCGAAAGTGTCGACACTTGGGCCGAGTGTCGACACGGCCTCGACACGCCCTGCGACACTCCCGTGTCGCATGCCGTGTGCCTCCTGCCAGAAACCCAAAAATTTCCAGAACTGCAGACTGACCCTCTTGCAAAACTGGGGTGTTACAACTCTCCCGCACTTAACAGAATTTCGTCCCGAAATTTCAAATCAAAAGGGTACAAAACTTAAATTGTACCTGACATGAAGAGTTCCAGATAATCTTCTAGCATGGCCTGTTCTCGCTCCCAAGAGAACTCCTCACGACCGCAGTTGTCCCAATGAACTTTCACGAGTTTAACTTCTTTACTCCGCAACTGCCGAGTCTCTGAATCCTCTATAGCAATTGGGAGGACTCGTGTCCTCAAGTCTTCCTCAATCGGCACCGATGCCGGCTCAATCACCACGCTAGCCTCCACTAAGGCTTTCCTCAAAACGGAGACGTGGAATACGTCATGCAACCCACTCAGCTCCGCGGATAACGCCAACCGATAGGTTGCTTCTCTCACCCGTTCAATAACTTCAAAAGGCCCCAAAAACCTTGGACTCAACTTCTTGAGTCGGCGAATCCGTGAGACGCCTTTGAACGGTTTGATCTTCAAATAGACCCAATCACCTACCGCAAACTCCAACTTCCGGTGACGAGCATTAAAGTATTTTGCTTGTCGGTCTTGCGCCACCTTCATACGCTCTTGAATGGTCCGTACCAACTCACAAGCGTCCACTACCACCTCTTTTCCCAAAATTTTGGTGTCTCCCGCCTCTGCCCAAGACATTGGTGTTCGACACCTCCTCCCATACAAAGCTTCGTATGGCGCCATTTTTATACTTGCTTGAAAACTGTTGTTGTATGTGAATTCCACCATGAAGAGGTGATCCTCCCACTTTTTGCCGAAGTCAAGAACACACATTCTCAACATATCCTCCATGGTACGGTTCGTTATCTCCGTTTGCCCATCAGTTTGAGGATGGAACGCCGTACTGAACTTTAGATTCGTGCCCAAGCTCTTCTGAACCAATCTCCAGTCCTTGGATGTAAACCGTTCATCTCGATCACTGACTATGCTCTTAGGAATTCCGTGCAGTCGCACAATGTTACGAACATACAACTCCACCAGCTTCTCCACGCTGTCCTCTTTCCGGTTTGGGATAAAGTGAGCCACCTTGGTTAGGCGATCTACGATCACCCAAATAGCATCATTACCCTGCTGCGATCTAGGCAAACCATGGACGAAGTCCATGGAGATGTCATCAAATTTCCATTCAGGGATTGGAAGGGGCTTCAGGAACCCGCCCGACTTCTGACATTCGGCCTTCACCAAGGCACAAGTTTAGCAACGATTCACGTACAAAGCTACGTCCCGATTCAGCCCCGACCACCAAAAGGATTTCTTCATATCCAAGTACATCTTTGTACTGCCCGGGTGAATGGAGTACTTTGTGAAGTGAGCCTCAAACATCAACTCCTCACGGAGTTTGCCGAACTGCGGTATACAAACCCTTCCGTCCTTCCTCAGAATCCCATCAATCATCTCCTAGGCGCTGCTCTCGCCCGTTTGAGCCTCCAACACAAAAGGTTGAAACTCCACATCCAACCGAGTCGCTTCCCGAATGCGATCGGACAAGTCGTTCTGCACCTCAATCCAGTTCAACCGAGCCTCGCTGGACTCGCCTCTTGCAACACATTCCAAACCAAGGGACTCCCATTCCCGCACCAATCGCTCATCATGAGCTTCGATCCAATTCCCTTGTCCCGAGTACTTCCTACTCAAGGCATCAGCCACCACATTGGCTTTACCTGGCGTATACTGAATTGCCACTTCATAGTCTCCAAGAAACTCAACCCACCTGCGTTGCCGCATGTTCAAGTCCTTTTGATCCAAGAGATACTTCAAGCTTTTGTGATCCGTGAAGATCTCCACCTTTGCACCATAAACATAATGCCGTCATATTTTAACCGTAAAAATTACCGCCGCCAACTCCAAGTCGTGGACGGGGTAATTCCTCTCATGAGGCTTCAACTGTCTAGACCCAAAAGCTATCACCTTCCCATATTGCACCAAAACGCAACCCAAGCCGCATCCCGATGCGTCACTGAAGATCTGAAATCCCTCGGTCCCTTGCGGTAGACTTAGGATTGGAGCCGCCATTAGTCTCTCCTTCAGTGCCTCAAATGCTTGGCTACACTCTTGAGTCCACACAAACTTATGATCTTTACGTATGAGTGAGGTGAGTGGTAGAGCTACCCGTGAAAAATTCTCCACGAACCTTTTGTAATACCCGGCTAGTCCAAGAAAACTTCGGACCTCCGCCACGGTCCTCAAAACCGGCCAATCTCTAATGGCTTCAACTTTTGTTGGGTCCACTGCCACCCCTTCCCCACTAATCACGTGACCCAAAAATGCCACCTTCTCCAACCAAAACTCGCATTTGGAGAATTTTGCATACAACTCATTCTCCCTCAACACTTGCAGAACCACTCTCAAGTGGGTCTCATGCTCCACTTGCGATTTGGAATACACCAAAATATCATCAATAAAGACAACCACAAAAGAATCCAAGTATTCCCGAAATACCCAATTCATAAGATCCATGAACACAAATGGTGCGTTCGTTAGCCCGAACGACATTACCGTAAACTCAAAGTGTCCATACCTTGTACCAAAGGCAGTCTTGGGTATGTCCTCATCCCGAATTCGCAACCGATAATAGCCTGACTTCAAGTCCAATTTTGAATACACCACTGACCCTACCAATTGGCCGAACAAGTCATCTATCCGAGGAATCAGATACTTATTCTTGACGGTCAATTTATTCAGCTCTCGGTAGTCAATGCATAGCCGCATGCTACCGTCTTTCTTCTTTACAAACAACACCGGCGCACTCCACAGTGAAGAACTGGGTCTGATATAGCCTTGCTCCAGCAATTCCTGCAACTGTACTTTAAGTTCAGCCAACTCCTTTGGTGCCATCCTAAATGGAGGACGTGACACCGGCCTAGCCTCCGACACAAACTCGATCGAGAAATCGATCTCCCTCCGAGGAGGCGCTCCAGGAAGTTCTTCCGGAAACACATCCTTGAACTCTGCCACTACGGGCACTTCATCAATAAACAGCTGGGAGAGACGAACCTCCAATAACGCTACAAGCGCTACACCACCCTGGTTAACCGCCCGCACCAACTGCATGGCCGAAATCAGGGAACAAGCCACTCCACAAAGGCCCTCAAATTTGACTTATGTCTGCCCTTTTGTCCTTAAGGTCACCACCTTAGAAAGGCAATCAATACTGGCGCGCTGCTCTACGAGCCAGTCCATGCCCAAGATGACATCGAACTCCACCAATGGCAAAATCGCCGCTACCAAAACAAAGTCAACTCCGTCTAGCTCCCAACAGATGCGCCCTTTGACCCCGGTGGTCATGGATGACCCATTGGGCATGCGCACTTTCAACTCCGCGTCCGCCGAGAAAGACTCAACTCCTATTCTCTGGATGAAGCTCTCCGCAAGAAAGGAGTACGATACTCCCGTATCAAACAATACTCTAGCGGGGTATCCGGAAACTAACACGAAGCCTACAACATAGACATCACATGAAAGTCTAAAAGGATGAAGCACAAAATTTACTTAAATTTTCTTCATACCTGTCACCACATCAGTCTGGCGGATCGCTTCTTGCTGTCCAAGGTTGTAGGCCCTTGGTTGCACCGGTTGGAACCGAGAAGCGCTCGACTCCGCCATCTTTCCTTTCTCTGCAGCACTGGGGCCGGAGCGTACAGTCTGCTCCTGCCTTGCCTCTTGCCCCGCTCCTCCTTAAGGACAAACACGAGCTATGTGCCCCACCTTACCGCAGTTGTAGCACGTCGGCGGTCCCCTAGAGTGAGAACCCCCAGGCGTCCAATTGCTCTTCTCACCAGATCTGAAAGTGTGAGGATTCTTCCTCCACCTACTCCCTTCAGACTTTCCATGAGATTGGGAAGGCTTCCCTTCCCCTTGCTTGGGAGTAAAACCCTTACGGCGTTGGGTTCGCTCCAAATCACTTTCCAAAATCCTGGCAGCCTCAACTAATTCATTGAATCCGGCTCTCTTCATGGAGATGAGGGGTTGTCTCAAATTCTCCCTCAGCCCCTGGTAGAAGAGGTTATCCCTCTCTACATCATCTGCCATAGTCGTTCCCGCGTAACGACCCAACCGGGTGAACTCCTGCACGTACTCATCTACTATCTTGTCTCGCTGCATTAAATGCACAAACTGCCTCTGAAGGGCCAAACGTGTAGAAACTGGAATATACCTCTTTAGGAAAGCATCCCCAAACTCTTCCACCGACGGAGTGCATCCCGGGAACTGGCGGCCGCTATGGCTCACCCACCATAACTTGGCATCTCCTTCCAACATGAAAGCCGCATACTCAGCTTTCTTTTCCTCTGGCGTCTTTGCCGCCCTTAGAAGCTCCTGAATGCGAACCCACCAGTCCTCCACATCCGTTGGCGTACCCACTCCTTTGAATGACGGGTGATGGAAACTCAGGAAGTACTTCATGTGTCGGTCTCCATGTCCGACCACCGCCCTTTCCGCCAAAGGCTCCACTCGCCTGGCCTCTCCGCGTGGCACGGCAGTCGCCGTGTCCGGTGTGGCAGGGGTTGCCACCTAAGCTGCTCCTGCAGCCTGAGCTGCCACCATCGCTTCTGCAAGCATGCGACAGAAGTCGGCCGGGTTTACGCCCGTGCCCAAAAGACCTGGAGCAGTAGCACTGCTCGCCGAAAGCTCTTCTCTTGCTCTCGACGTTCCCGCCTCGTTGCTTGCACTCTTCAAGAAACAAGAAACAAGGATTCAGTCTCAAATCTCAAGACTTAAACATAAGGACACTCATGGTCCCGCATTACTCTTATGTGGATAACTTCTCTACGCTTTGACCTTGAAGCCAACCTCCCTCTGATAACAAATTGTAACACCTCCCCTGTAATGAACGTATAATATGGGTCCGACCGGGGCCCCACAACATACGGACGCCACAGCTTTAGTGTTAAAAGTTGATATAGCTACCCACACTCAAAACTCTTTGCACAACACAGCGGAAACAGAACAGAACTAGAAGTTATCCACCACTAAAGAGTAAAACAATTGGCCTAAAGGCCTTACATCAAGTGTCCAAAAGAAAATAATACATCAATCATGAATGTGCTCAGCACTCCTAGTCTATCTCGGCATGCAAGCCGGACAACAAGAGTCTCAAACATAACAACTTATAAGTAGGGCTACAAAAAGAGAAAAAAAACACTTCATGAGGCTTAGGCCTTTCTGGCCGGCGATCTAGCTCCAGCATGCGATCCTTGCCCTGAAAAATTTATTAGTAACGTGGGTCAGCAAAGGCTGACCTCAAACTGTGCAACAACACATCTCCTCCCGGACGCCCCTAACGGACCCCGGGGTACCCCTCCAACCTGCAAGTTAGCACTTCGTAGGCAATAATCATAAGCAAGAAAAGCAACTATGGAAAACAGGCTTGGATGTCACATACATCATACATGTTCTCTACTGGTTGAACATAATATAAAAAGGGCCTACTTATGCAATCATGTATGCAATAACCCGGGTTTCACCCAAGGCACCCTAACTCGTATGCATCTAGCACATCATCACATCATATGGGTTCTCATTGATTCCCCATTGGAATAAAGCCGCAAACAAAGGGGTCACCATTTCCCCCAACGGCTCACAGGCCGCCTCATGGAATTCTTGTCAAAGCCCCACCCGCTCAAGGTCTCAAACCCCGGGCTTGCCTACAAGCTCTGACGTCTCATGTCAGGATTCCAACAAACACAAAACTGACCGATTCTAAGAAGCCTTGCCGGACCCCACCCGATCATGGCCTCATTTCCCGGGTTTGTCCCCATGCTTGACATTCTCGTCAGTCACACAGAAGGGGACTAGTCTCGCCGGGACACTCTCCACACATGACGTGAACGTCACGGGATAGCCAGCCGACCACGGAGACCTAGCCACGCCTTGGCACAACACAAACCAAGACAAATCCACCCTAGTCCCTCATTTGTACTGCAGCGGTTCCGCGCACCAAGGAAAACATCTCCAACTCGCACGGAGCTAACCTTGTCCACCAAGGAAAACATCTACCGCCACGAGGAGCTAACCTTGTCCGGTTCCGACTACACGTACTCACTCGAGAAAAAGGGGAAAACATCACCACACCACAAACGACATCTTGCCGCAACGGAATCTCTACGAATCCTTAACGTTTTTATGCAACATCACCGAGTCGGACTAACGGTCGCGACAACGGCTTCACCCACCATGCCTAATCCACTAACGGAGCGGATCTCTAATGCAAAAATATGCCGGGGACGGACTCAATCAACCCGGAGGTTTCTCTTGAACCTTGGCAAACCAAAACCCCTCTCATTTGAGAGTTTGGTGCCCAAAAACTAGAAAGAAAGAAAATAAATGATGCTAAGACATGCATCCTAAGACCGAGAGGAGAGGTGTCGTTACCTTCCGACTCCTCTTCCTTGCCATGGCAAAATGGCCGGATGAAAAATCTTCGCAACGATCTAAGCTTCACGGATCCGGACTCGGCTCGCGATTTGGAACACCAAAACCCCTCCTACAGCCCAAACTCTCCTTCTCCTTCTTCCTTGTTCTCACTTCTCTCTAGATCTTTAGTAAGAGAAAGCTTGGAGAAGAATGAGGGTTTCCAACCCTATTCTCGGACTTAACTCCCCAAGAACAGTCCTGAACCGTCAGATACTAAAATCTGGGAAAGAATGGCCACGATCCGCCTGGAAAATAAAAGACCTGGGCCGAACACGGCCTGGCACACGCCCGTGTCCAGGGCCGTGTGCCCCATTCGCCGTCTCAAATCGACGCGCCTGGAACAGCACACGGGCATCCGACACGCCCGTGTTCAACCCGACACGCCCGTGTCCCCAGTGACACGGCCGTGTGGCCAGCCGTGTGCCTCCATCGACACGGCCCCGAAACCAACCCGAGAGGTGACATGGCCTGGGACACGCCCGTGTCCCAAGCCGTGTGCCAAGTCTCGACACCCGTCGACAGACTTTGTGTCGACACCGCGGAAAACGTCGAGCGAAGATCGTCGACCAAGCGGGACACGCCCTGTGACACGCCCGTGTCACAGGCCGTGTACCCCAGTCTCGACACTCGTCGAGCGAAAGTGTCGACACTTGGGCCGAGTGTCGACACGGCCTCGACACGCCCTCCGACACGCCCGTGTCGCAGGCCGTGTGCCCTACTCTCGACACATTGTCGAGCGAAAGTGTCGACACTTGGGCCGAGTGTCGACACGGCCTCAACACGCCCTGCGACACACCCGTGTCGCAGGCCGTGTGCCTCCTGCCAGAAACCCAAAAATTTCCAGAACTGCAGACTGACCCTCTTGCAAAACTGGGGTGTTACACTTTTGGAGTCAGTTGATGAAAATTTTTATGTCATCTGCTGACTCTGAAAGGGATTGAGTATTACCTTGATAAAGTCAAAGATCTCTTGCAAATGAAGTCCTCATAAAAGCCCAAGGATCTCCATCAGTTGACTGGAAGAATCATAAGCCTCAACTATTATTTTTGAAAGTCAGTGAGAAATGCCCGCCTTTCTTCAAAGGCTGAGGCCAACATCTCAGTTTGAATGAAATGATGCGTGCAAGATGGTCCTATAAGAGTTCAAAACCAGTTGTCTTCCATGTCACCTGTACAGAACCCTTTTAAAGTATAACTTCTTTATCTTTATCTCGATGCCAACAACAATGTGATTAATTCTATTCTCATTCATGAAGAAAATAACAAACAATTTTATATTTTATGTTAGTAGAACCATGAAAGGTGCCAAGCTGAAGTGTACAGATCAACTTCTCAAGGCCGAATGTTCATACATGCTTACTAAATTGGTTATAAAATTGGGTAAATTTGATACATATATGTGTGCATAAGAAATCAAAAAACATCTAAATCATCGACCCAAACTGATTTTACCATGAACCGAACGATTCTAGTCTGTTTTAGTTTTCATCCTTGAAAACCGAACCGCCGTGATTAATAATTCGCATTAAAAAAATCTATCATTGATGATCTTCGATTATTATTATTAACACAACAACGCATATAATTATATCATTTCAATAGTTTTTGAATTGTTAGAATTTAAACTAAACTTTTAATGTATTTATTCCAAACAACAAGAATAATAATATATTGAATTGATAATTTGTTATACTTTTATATGCATTACTCTTTTCACTATAAAAAATATAGCTTTGTTTATTAGGGGCAATTTATTACATGTAAAAAATGTATTAAAATTTAACTATATTTTTTGTTCATTTATATAATTTTTTAGTACTTCGAGTATCAAAAGGTCGTGCACCCCCAAATAAAAAATCTTGGTGGTGGAAAGAGAAAGTGTAAGATAAAATGAGGGCAAAGAGGATAACTATAAATCACTCTACGCTTATGAGAAAGATTAAAACTTAGCCAGGTATAAAATCGTCAAAAAAGAAGCTAAACATGCAGTAAGTAAGAAATCAAGCTTATGAAATTTTTTATGAGCGACTAAATACCAAAGATAGAGAGTGTGATGTATATAAAATTGCTCGAGCTAGAGAAAGAAAGACAAAAGATTTAAGCCAAGTAAAATGCATAATGGATGAAACAAATACAGTTTTAATGGATGATGTGAATATTAAAGAGTGATGGAAAAGATACGTTTATCAACTCTATATTGAAACAAAATGCAATGAATTAAACTTGAAAATTAAAGTAAATCAGAGGAGTATAGAAACATAACGTTTATCATAAAATTCAAGTATTAGAGGTAAATGATGCTCTATAGAAGATGAAAAATAGAAAGACGGTTGAGTCAGACGATATATCCATCAAAGTAACGAAATATCTAGAAAAAAAGGAATAATGACTTACATGTTTTTTCAATAAGATACTGAAGTCAAATAAAATGTCAAACCAATTGAGAGAAAGTATCTTGATACTTTTGTATATTAATAAAAGATATATATATATATATATATATATATATATATATATATATATATATAAATATATAATTGTTTTAATTATAAAGGAATTAAATTGATGAGCCATATCATTAAATTATGTAAACGAGTAATAAAAAGAAGAATAAGACCGGAGACTAACATCTCAGAGAACAATTTGGATTCATGCCAGGGCGGTCGACTATGGAAGATGTACATCTCTTGAGGAGACTCATTGACAACTACCAAGAAAGAAAACAAGATTTGCATATGCTGTTTATCGACCTTGAGAATGCTTATGATAGAGTTCCAAGAGAGGTATTATGGAGAGTCTTAGAAAAGAAAGGTGTAAATATATCACACATTGATATAATGAAAGATATATATACAAATTTAGTGACGAGGGTGAGGACATCTGGAAGATTAACACAAAAATTCCTTATCATTGTTGGCTTACATCAAGGTTCAGCTTTAAGCCTGTATCTCTTTACCCTTATCTTAGACGAGCTACCCGGAGATATCCAACATTAAATACATTGGTGTTTATTATTTGCGGATGATATCATTTTGGTCGATGAGGCACGCGAAGGTGTAAACGCAAAAACTTTAATCTTGGCGAGACACTTTAGAAAAGAAGTGTTTTAGGTTGAGTAGGCAAAGATGAAGTATATAGAGCTTAAATTTAGCAGTGCAAGAAGGTCAGATGACTTCGTTATTAAGTTGTGTGATCAAGAAATTTTCCATAGTGAATGTTTTAAATATCTTGGATTAATAGTTCAAAAAAAAATGGAGGTATTGATGAAGATGGGACAGAAATAATCCAAATAGGTTGGTTGAAGTGGAGAGGTGCATCGGGGATCTTGTGTGGTCGTAAAGTATCATTAAAATTTTTTGGCAAGTTCTATCGTACTGCGATTATACCAACAATGCCCTGTGGTTTTGAGTGTTGTGCAGTGAGTTGTGTACATAAGCAAAAAATGGGAGTTGCGGAGATGAGAATGCTTAGGTGAATGTGTGGACACACGAGACTGGATAGAATTAGGAATGAATGTATCTGAGATAAGACAGGAGTAGCACCAATTACAAAGAAGATGCGAGAAGCTCGACTAAGATGGTTTAGACACGCACAAAGGAGACCATTAGAGGCACTTGTTAGAAATTATGAGTATCTATCTACTAGGCATGTTAAACGAGAGAGGGGTAGACCAATAAAGACTTGGAATGAAGTTATAAGGAAAGACATGATGTACTTATGCATTAGTAAGATATGACACAAGATAGGGCACAATGACGACAAAGGATCCATTTAGCCGACCCCACTATAGTGGATAAAGGCTCGAGTATTGTTGTTGTATAACACAATACTATTTTATATTCCCCATTATTGAAATTTAGATCATATATTTTCACCAAAGTTGTGACATGAGAGAAATTTAAGAAGTCAATGGTTGAATGATAATATATTTTTAAGATTTTTGAGACTTGGTTGAATGATAATATTTTCTTAAGATCTATGAAAATTTTAAGTTCAAAATTATTATAAATCATAAAATTGAACCAACTAAATGACAAAAATTGAACAAAAACTGATACATGCAGTTCAGTTTTTGTTTGATTCCAAACCAGTCCAAACTGAATCACTTGCACCGTCATTGAATCATCTTCATCTTACGGGCAGCTATCAAAGCTCACTGATTTCACAAACATAAAAGAACCTCTTCCAATTTCTGCTTTGTGGGAACTATTTGTCGACAATGCTTCTGGTGTCGTGGTTGGCATAGGGATCATTCCTCAAAGTTTCATCAACAACCTCATACTTCAAAGTGTTGTTATCACTTTGCCCGCTAAAAGAAACAAAACTAAATCGAGTCTATTCTTGTTGGATATCGTCTTGCCCAAGGCCACTATGTGTCTGTTCTGTAGGCCTACATGCACTTACATGTTGTTGCCATGCAAATTTGAAGAGAATATGAAGTGAGAGAACCTATGATGTACAATATCTGAGCAAGGTGAAAGATCTAATAAGAATGTTTGATCAATTCACAATTCACCAAATTCTAGAGGATGAGAATACGCTCATTAATGCATTGACAACAGGAAGCTGAAGCTGGAATACCCCCTCTATCTTGTCTTGACCATTATTGTTGAAATGAAGATTGTTATCGTAGAGCATCAAAAAAGCTGGATGAGTCCAATCATTTAATTATTATCAATAAACTATTATCATCTCTCAATAACCAAGAAGAATTGACACAATAGAAGGATGCCTACTACACACTGAGAAATAGAAAAATTATATCATTGATCCTTAGTGGTTCCCTCGGCTCGATGTGTTTACGAAAAAGTTCAATAAATCCCACAAAAGGTTCGTGATGGGGAAAGTGGTAATCACTCTGCGGGATGCTTCCTCTCTCAATGGATCATACAACAAGGATATTACTGATCCTCTATAATCAAGGACATTGATACTCATGCAAAAAATGCCTCGAGTATTAGAAGCATATTGCCCTACAACTAAAGCCAACTCAGATGCTAGTCTTCATTGCCATCCCATGACCTTTAGCTATTTGAAGAATGGACATCCTAGGTCATATCCCCCAACTTCATGGAAAGGGAAATTCATTTTGGTGCTTATCAATTATTTCAATAAATGAATCAAAGCACGAGCACTCGTCCAGGTGACCACTCTTGTTATCCGCAACTACGTCTACACTGAATTCATTTGTCTACATGGAATTCCTTATGCAATAAGAAACAACTGTCCTCAATTTGCAAATGTGCCACTTGAGTTCTTCTGCCTAGAATGAGTATCGATCTTCAATTTGCATCAATTCATCACCCCAGGAGTAATGGACAAGTAGAGACTTCCAACAAGCTGATTATTAAATAATTAAAGTAGAAAGTAGGCAAAGCAAAGATGAATTGTGTTGATGAACTTCCCAATGTCATATGAGCTCTATCAAACTACTATTGGAACCTCTAGGCACACTCTGTTTTGACTATCTCATGATATTGAATGAATTGTTCTTATTGAGATCGAGGTCCCCAGCCTGCGAGTAACATTGACATGACACATAATGAATCATCTAAATACATGCTAACATAAAATCAGTATGAACTTCAAGCAATTCTTAATGAAACTAAAGAGATTCGAGATCAATTGTTCACGAGGCAAGAATAAATTTGACAAAGGATAAGTCATTATTTTTTATAAATATGTAAAGTCGTGGATCTTTGCTGAAGGTGACCTGGTGCTGAAAAAAAGTTGATGTTGCTACTCAACAAGCTTTTGTAGGCAAACCTAATCCTAACGGGATTGGGCTACATCATTTACAAAGGACTAAAACATGAATACTATACAACCCCGTGTCCGGCGAGCAAGGTCACCAGGGACTAAGCAGAATGGGCAGAATGGGCTGAGGACAATAGGCGAGCTCGGTAGTGGAGGGGGCGAGCCCGAGCTCGGCATCCGTCGACCAGAGATCGACGTTCGGCGACCCCGAGCTCGGCATTCGCCGAGCGAGCTACCACTCGCGTCCTAACAGCGGGGCTCGGCAGCAGTAGGCGAGCAGAACATGCCGAGGTGGTCAGAGCTCACAGCTCGCCTGGAAGTATGAGGTACTTTTTACTATTTTGCCCCCGTGGGTCTGCCCATAGCCCATCAAAACAACGGAGTTTGGCTGTTGGCAGACCCGTCCAGGGGTTTTCTGGTAACTTCAGGTCAGTTCTTTTGGTTATTGGCAGTCCAGATCTCAAAAAACTATAAATAGGACCCAAGGGGTACCCCAGAGAGGAGGTTTTTTCCAGTGCTCTCCTGCTTCAATCTTCAAGTGCTTTCTGAGGGTACCTTAGCTCGGCTTCTGGCTAAGAAGGGGAAGCGCTCTGAGATCTTCCGGGTTTGTGGTGGGACCTCCCTACCGAGCCCTTGGGTCTGTGTCACCTTGTCTTCTTTGTTGTTTTGCTTGCATGAGTGAAGTAGGCGCGAGACCACCCCTTCCCCAAGAGTGAACTCCACAGGAGATCGAGGAATCAGTTTCAACAAATACTATCTATTAGAAACGTATGGTGGGGATGCACTAACACATGCATTGAGTGACGACTATCTCAGAAGGTCTTACGCATGACCTTTATCAGGATGACTCTATTTACATTAACTATACATTTATATATTTGTAATTTTTAGCTAGCTCATCCCCCACTTCGTAGATACTATGTTATCTCACTCTTGCAAGCCGTGAACCATCCTCGAGAAAGGGTATGATTTAGTCATCTTGCATCATCTTCCGATTGTTGCACACTTATAAGCCCCGAGCCAGCCTCCGACAAGAGTTGTGAGCACTTCACAAATACTCCATCATGTTACTATCGTAAGCCTCGAGCCAGCTTTAGTAAATGGTGCGAGTTAGTCATCTCATGTCATCTCCAAGTCATCCCACCCTCGTAAACTTTGAGCCAGCCTTTGACAAGAGTCTTTACCACTTCACAAAATCTCTATCACCTTATATCGTAAGCGCAAGTCCATCTCTGTAATGTAAGAGAGTGACTTACGCTCAGTTTGTGGGGACTTATTTTCACCGGTCAAGCGGTTACGACCGCATGAATCGGACCGTAATTAGGGTCCGATTCATGCGGTCGTAACCGCTTGACCGGTGAAAATAAGTCCCCCCAAACGGAGCCTTAGGCTCCGTTTGACACGGTGTTGGCGGTCATAAACACTTGGATTAAAAGATCATTCATTAAGGATCACCTAACAAACATCATACGTTTGAACATAAAAGTGAATGAACCTTCATAGGTGGGTATTAACAAATGACAATTTAACCCCCATGTTCATGATCGCCACCACCGTGCCAAACAGAGCCTTAGTCATCCGTGGAGTGTCTCTAAATTTAAAATGCGATTGTTAACCACACCTCTCATTTGGCTATCCGTACCCCATTTTTTTTAAAAATGCTTGTTTTTTTAAATTTAGTTGCAACCCTAAAACTAAAACCCAATCTTCTGCTTTCACTCTTTTCCTCTCCACTGCAATCCCTTCTCTCCCTACCTTCATCATCCTCGCTCCCACAAACTCCTCTGCCGAATTGCAGATCGCTGATCTCCGCTCGGATAGCCTTGACGCCATTGCCAAAAGCTTTAAAGCCTTCTCTGATGCTCACTTGAATCCACCGCCAATCAGTCAGATTAACTCTGGAATGAGATCATGTTTCTCCGCAATTGGAACCCTAGAATCTGGATTCCATGATAAGATAGAATTCAGGATCCAAGCAATATAAACTCCGCAATCCAGAGTTTTCCACTCTTTCATCAGAAAAAGCAGAGCGGAAAGGGAAACATCAAGATCAAAGACGAGGGAGGAGACAACGAGCTTCCTATTTTTCTACTCGACGAAATAAACAATTAATACAATGGCTAAACCCCACATGACGGCCTCCAGGGTTTCAATCTGGCTTACGATTTTCTTGAGCATAATGGCGAGAATGGTGGCGCAGTTACCACTAACAATAAGGCGATTCTTCTTGTAATCATCATTCTCGTCATCAAAAAGAAAATCCGCCATGCAGCCAAGGCAAGGAGTTGGATCAGATGAGGAGCTAAGGTCTCGGAGATGATCTTTGGCGAGGGGGCATGCGGCGATGGGCGCCACGTTGGTGACAGTGGAAAGCTAAAATATTGGGTTGTGACGGTTAAAACCTCAATCTTCTGCTTCTATCCGGTTAACAACGGGTGCAGCAAGCCGAACATTGGGTGGCGGTTACAAAATTTTAAATTCTTAGGTTGTGATTAATAATGAGGTGCAAAAAAAAATAAAAAGTGAGTTGGGTCGCCATTAAAATTGCGTTGGGTCAGCTCCATTAATAATGAGGTGTAAAGCACCACCGGGGCCAGATCTAGCAGGCCATCTCGGCCCCGGCCGAACATAAGCCTAAAACCATTATTTTTGTGTCCGAGATATAAGTTCCAATTTCAAGCTCACGCAGTTAACCGGAACCCCGGCTCCCGGGTCGGGCGGCCAAAACCACCCTTGGCGGAGATCTCCGGTGACGTTAGTGAGCGGCAATGCGGATTGTTGTTCCACTACAAGGCATCGTCCAAGGCCGCGGCGGCCTTATCCTAGGCTCCCTGATTCCCTGCGCACTCTTCTACTTCCTCCAGTTCTACCTCAAGCGCAATCGCTCTTCCCCGCCTCCTCTTTCCCCTTCGGAATCCTCCACTGATCTCCCAAAGGCTGCCGGGATCTCCCGGAGCTCCTCCCGAAATATTCTTTCCAATCGAGGCTCCATCCGTCCCGTGCCTGTTTCATCGCGGGCTACCACCATTGTCAGATCCAGCGATTCCATTTACTATATTGGACTAAAAAAGGTTTCGGAGAATCCGTATCATTCGTCTTCTAATCCCGAAGGAATAATGCAGCTTGGGCTGGCTGACAATAAGGTACCCTTTTGTTGTCTGCAAAGAAGTATTCTTTTTAGGGAACATCGTTTGAATTTAGGGTTTTTTCCGGCTAAGAGCAGCTCTCCTTGGATCTTATCGAAGACTGGCTAGTGGCCAACTTGCAGAAATCTTTGCTTGGTGAGAAGCGGGGAGATTTGAGCATTAGCGGCTTGGTTTCTTATGAAACGTCCGCTGGATTGATGGATTTGAAAATTGTAAGTAGATAACAATATTGCAAGTTTTTTTTTTCTCCCATCACCGAAAATGAATTTATATATTTATATCTGAGCACGTTTCTTGCTTCTTATTCTTCTTTGTAAGACATACATTAAGTGGAATGGGCAACTGGGCATGCTAGTTTTTTAAGGTTGCTGTTTTTCTACCTATTAATCTTAGATATGGTTTACTTCTTAGCATGATACATTCTTTGTATAATATAAGATATTTCCTTTAGTATGTATAGCTCATGTTCCTATTATTAGTAACATCACCTTGTATATATAGGGTATTTACCTTTGTTTGATAGCACTGATCCTTGTGCAGATTCAAAATCAAAATAATAATAATAATACATCCAAAGCTTGTTACAGTCAATTACATGAATAAATAGACAAGCGAATTGTGAAACTTTATTGAAAAACTATATAAGGAAATATGAAGTTCAATTGTTATCACAATCCTTGACCTTCCCTTTCTTTCATTATCATAATACGTTAAAGCAAATGCTTCAAAACTCTACTGATTTTCTTGATGTCACTTATAAGTGATGCAAGGTGCACATGGTCCAGAAAGTAATAATTTGTGCTAAAATCGTAACATGTTTCAAACATGATGTCTTAGAAGAATGATAGCAAACATGGAGTTTGAAATGAAGAATGACGAGCATACTACATATGGTCATGTGAACAATCTCTGCGGCCAAGACCAAAAGAAAGCGTTTTAGGTCCTTCTACATATGAATTAAAAGAACTCCTCCAGTTAGTATGTAGTTAGTATGTAGAACGAACTATCAATGGATAAATTGAACATATGTTGACACCTAAAAAACCAATAAAAAAGACTTGGTTTAACAACTGTTTTTAAAATGTGGATCAACATTAAAGATAAAATGGCTTGTTCTCAAGCTAAAATAATTAGCACAACACCAAGAGGCATTAAGATAGTCTCTGTCGACGAAGGGGAGGCATCATCCATCGCTTCAATTCTTTTAGAGTCAACACGCTTGAAGATTCAATCCTAAACCCTAGACCTTAAACCAACCCTAAACCTTTATTTCTTAGCATGATACATTATTTGTATAATATAGATATTTCCCTTAGTATGTGTAGTTTATATTCCTATTATTAGTAAAATCATCTGGTATATATAGGGTATTTACCTTTGATTGATATCAAGAGAGAAATATTTCTGACGGTGTTCCCCAAAAATATTTTGGTGGAATTGGAGATTTTTTTGCGACCTCGATCGACTCGCCGATATGATTTCAATGGGCCCAGTCTCGCGCAATTTTGAGCCTGTTTGGCCTCCTAATCGGATGCTGGTACAACCGTGTGCACACGCCACCCCGCTCCCCACCGCCCCCCATTGCGCCCCGCCATATGCACAAGCATCGCCGAGCATGCAAGCACCGAGCTCAGTATACAAGGCACTAGGTGCCGCATGACAAATACCGCGCGACACCACCGCTCGATAGATGTCACGTGAATTTCCGCTCGTTAATTGCCGCAACAAGGGGGATGCGACATTTGCCTCGCCAAGTGGGGCACTGATTCTGCGCCCCCCGCCTCCATTGGGCGCTGACCATGTTAGCGTCCAATTACGGCGCTGACTTGGTCGGCACCCTTATGTGGCGCTCCTCAATTGGGAAGTACTTTGCACTCCCCAATTAGGGAGCTTTTCCTTGTATGACACTCCCCAATTGTGGAGTGCTCCACACTCCCCAATTGTGGAGTTTTCTCTTGCGCGACAGCTTCCACACAGGTCGTACGACAACCGCCGCACAGGATGCATGGCATTTCATTGTTGTATGTCCTTCTCCTTCTTTGGGCGCCGTTCTTGGCACCTCCTGATGTCGCTCACCGCCATGCCCTCATCACCATGATCGACACCCTTCCGCGCTCACGACACACAACATCTCTGCGCTCACGGCCCGCTCATAACGCCTCCGCACTCACAACACGCTCACAACGTCTCCGCTCTCACGACGCGCTCGCAACACCTCCACACTCACAATGCCTCCACGCTCTCGGCTCACTCACAACTCCTCTGCGCTTACATCTCACTCATAACACTCTCGCACATGCGAGCACGTGGAATTTCTTCCAAGTGCACACTGCAATTTACCTTCTTTGCCGCTTGTATCCATAAATATTGCAGGATTGTTCGCGCTCATCGCCTTCCTCGCCGCCGGTTCTGTCTGAATTGCCCAAACCGCCTAGGGGCAAAATTGTCATATCCTCGAAAGTGGTTATCTTTGTGCCCCAGATTGTGGAACATTATTTGTTCGTCTGATAGTTATGGTGGTTACAACGATACAATTATCAAACCGTCCCTATCAAAAGCTAATAAAGGAGCCCAGATCCCTAACAAAGCTCTCATTTGAAGATAGATTGCTTTCAGCGCCAGAGAGAACTCCTTTAAAGATCCTTCAGACTTCTCCCTCGATGCTGAAAGATTCCCTCGAAGATCTCCTCTGGGACTCGAAGATCTCCTTCTAACTTTGGAGATCTCCTTACCCTTCAAAGATCTCCTTTTAAGATGACTCAAAATCTCTCTTTTTTCTGAAAGGCGACTCGAAGATCCCACTTTTTTCTCCACCGAACATTTATTGTAACGAGTGGTGACCTATCATCATTGAGCATTCAACTACTTGTAATACCCAGAAAAATAGTGCAATTTGGTCAACATCGATCCGATCCTATGGTTTTTCACCATTTTCGGATTTTTCACGTAAAATGTCTCCTTGCCTGCTAGTATTGAGATTAATTGTTTACGCACTCAACCTGCTCTCGAGCTAAAATGGTTCGTTTCAATCGATCCGCGGGAGCGTCAAGCGACCCACAATAGTTGGATGTTGTCTGTGGGAAAGGTGTTCCCAAACTCTACAAAAATTCTCTGAAGATAGTGTTGGATTCAGAGCTATACTCTTGACTAATGACTATGGCAAGGAGGGGTACTCTTACTACCGAGGAATCAATCCCTGGGGAGCACGTTGATCCAGCTACGTCCCACTCGCTCATCAATGCACTTTCACAAAAGAGGTAATAATTGCGACCGTAGCTGCATTTGAAGGGCGCATGCACCGAATGAAAGACCATCAGGCCGAGATGCCCGCCCTTCTAAGGAACTTAGGAGCTCCTCGTTCCCCCAATACAGATCTCGAGCTATGCAACCTGCCTCTGCCATCTCCGAACCGTGCTCCGATTAAGCATGTCGCTCGTGATCATTATGCTGCTGAAGAAGAATTATCTGACGCGGCCAGCTCAACACACCCATTTCGGCTAGTCAGAGAACTTGAAATCAACTATCATCACCACCGCCTGGGATTAATAGGCTTCAGGCAAGCTATTGGATGACTCACCTGTTGGTGTTACCATTGTGATCTGGAAGTGATCAAGTATGTAGCTTCACTGCCAACGCAGTATGAGCCTATCGGGGTCGCACATAAGAATGTTTGGAGAAATTGGGAGATTGACTTAGTTTGACTATGCTCATATGATGAGTTGAAAAGATTTAGCACAGTCAGGCTTTGGAAACGTCAAGTGTGTTGAGAGCACTCAACGCTTTTGTCGAGTCAAGTGTTGACTCGTCGAATAATGACATTGAGTGTGTTGAGTTTACTCAGTGATTCGTCGAGTCAAAGAGTTGATTCGTCGAGTATGGAATTTAAGCGTTGAGTGTGTTGAGTATACTCAACGATTTGTTGAGTCAAGGAGTTGATTCAGCGAGTCTGAGTCTCAGGCGTTGAGTGCGTTGAGTTCACTCAACGCCTTCGTCGATTTAAAGGTTGACTCGACGAATCTGACATCTTGGCGTTGAGTGCGTTGAGTCCACTCAATGCCTTCGTCGAGTCAAGTGTTGATTCAACAGGTTTGGCGCCGAGAGCGTTGAGCCGTTGAGTTCACTCAACGCCATTCGTCGAATATCATATGGATACTCGACGATTCGTCGAGTATAGTTTGTATACTCGACAATTCGATATATGTCATTGATACTCAATGATTCGTCGAGACAAGGGTTGTCTAGTCGAAAACATTGGATTCTAATTCCTGGGTCTGCGAATAATGATTGAAGCTATTCTATTTACTCCTTGAGTATAAATAGAAGATTTTAGGGTTTCAAAGTAACTGTTCATTCTGTCTAAGCACACGAGCCGCACTGTGCGAAAGACCCGAGACCTAATAGCCGACAGAAGTCATTCCGCCCACTACCGATCTCGTCGCAGCCGCTTAGCTTGATTCCGTCGAGTGTCGCCGCCGCCTCTTCTACAACGGACCTAGCAGTCCTTGAAGACGCAGAGCTTTCTCTCCCGACCTAGTTCTTGTGCGACAAGATTCTACGGGTTCTCCCGTTCGTGTGGACTTCCTGTAAAGGTGCGGACAATATTTTGCACTAGAAACTGTTGCCGCAAAGTGGTCGGCTGATTTTCTGGAGCATCTAGGTTGAGTATAGACTCAATCCCACAAATGTAATTAATTTTATTTCCCTGCATTTAATTCTTGATTAATGTTCATCGCTATATCCGAACTCTTTTGGGTTTTCTTGTTCCTAATTTTCGCTGCGCACAAGTATTGTGACGTATAACAAAACCCAACATCACCCACAAAGAGATCCGCGACGTGATTGTAGAAGAATATAGACAAGTCAGATGACAGGCTGCTTTCGTCTGTCGCCCTCTACGATATGGCTCTCCGCTGACGCCTCAGGTTCTAGTGCATCCGATCCCGCATGGCTTTAAATTTCCAAATATTGAGATATTCAATGGGATAGACGATTCACTGGAGCATATCAACCGCTTCACCGCCATCATGATAATCTACAACACTTTATACCAGCTACTATGCTAAGCATTCCCGACAACATTGAAGGGGCAAACACGCACCTGGTTCCATTCTCCATGAGAACGAGCCGTCGATAATTTTGGGGAATTGGTTCAGGAGTTCATGGATCAATTCATCGCCAACCGTAGGTTTGTCATAGATCCCTCCCATTTGTCCGAGATCTGTCAGAATAAGGGAGAGACCCTCAAAAAACTTCTTCCTCCGCTTCATTGCAGAGACACAACAAATCCCAGGGGTTGATCCTGAGCTTCTGCGGGCATTTTTTTGGGAGGACTCCGCCCAAGCGGCTTTACTCGACATTGATGAGGGAAATGTTGTCCAGCTATCCTGACCTTGTGCATCGGGTCGAGGCCCAGATAGCCGCTAATGAAGTGATCGAGGCCCATCAACATTAATTTGAAGGAAGCCATAAGATAAAGAAGGGAGAGGAGCAGGCACCTAGAAGGCAATACTACAACAAATATTGACATCGGGACTCTCGGAGAGATCAGGGTCCCTAACCGGCTCGAGATTACACTCCACTGAACACATCCCGGACAAATGTGCTCTACGCCATCCAAGAAAATCCGGCACTCCAGAGGCCGATAGCACTCCTCCCGAATACCAGAGGAGATCCATCGAAATATTGTGAGTTCCACCGCGAAAACGGGCATAACATCGATGAGGAGTGCACCAAATTGAAGGAGACAATCGAGTGCCTTGTTCGACAAGGGCTTCTTGGAAGGTTCCTGCAAGGCCAATGCCTAATCAACCAGCTCCTCCCCAACCTAAAAGAGATCAGCCTCCCACAGATCAGGGCGCGCAGGCGGACATACAAGTAATTGGAGAATTAGAGACCATAGCTGGGTCCTCCTTCTCTTCCCGCTTCGTCAACTCCATCTCCCAACACAAGGAAGATTGGAAAGTTCAGAAGGCGCAATAGACCGCCATTATCAGCTTTGGAGATGAAGACTTAGAGGGGCTGCACCTGCCACACCAAGACCCCCTCGTCATTAGCGCGGAAATTGACAACCCAAGTTTCTGCGTCAAGATGATACTAATCGATAATGAAAGTTCGACGGATGTCCTGTCAATTCCATCCTCCGTAGCATGAAGATTCCAAAAGAGCTACTTAGGCCGACAACAAGTCCAGTATATAACTTCAACAATAACCCCGTCCCTGTGCAAGGGACCATCAATCTCCTCTTCACTTTAGGCGAATTTTCGAAGCAAGTCACACATGACATTCAGTTCGTAGTTGCAGAGTCCGATTTTGCATACAATGCCATCTTCGGCTTCCCATTTCATGCACTGTTCAAAGCAATTCCTTCCATACCACAATTAACAATTAAATTCATCATCCCTAATGGAGTAGGAGTCGCATGAGGGAACTAAGAGGCAACACACTCCTTAATATAAACTAGGGTTAGAGTTTTCAAAATAAATATTTTAAGCAAATATTTTATTTTGTTATAAAATAAAATTGTGATTTTTTTGAAATACTACAACAACAGAACCCATATAGTCCCCAATCATTGGGGGTATGGGCGGGGCAAGATTGGAAACAGACCTAACCTTTGACACTATGCACAAAGTGACTTCTCTTAGAGGAGAAAAACCTAATCTTTGACAATAAATGCACAAAGTGGCTGCTCACAGATACCACTGAAATAGTGGCCCCCTATACCGTCACGTTTGCTGCGAAATCATGCCCCCAAATCAAAGCCAAAGACATCAGAGAGGGCAGACCCAAGAATCCATTTTGATTTATGTGCTGCCCCGCCTCTTAGTTACCTCGTACGACTCCTACTCCCTTAGGGGTGATTTTTTTTGAAATAAAAAGGATTTTTTTTATTTTTAAAGGTGAGCCGAGTGGCCCGAGTTGGCCAAATCAAGTGTTGCACAAGATATCACGATTGTCGTAATGAGTTTTAATTGATTCGTTGAATTTTGTTAGAGACAGAACTCTCGAGCGCTACCAAATTGAATATTTCTCGCGAATCACACAACCACAAACATAATCATAAGACAACTTATGAAATAGCGGTAACAGGAGAAGATTGAACGTTCGAGGCAAGCTTAACGTTATTTAATCAAGTCACATAAAATTAATTTGATATTCCGAAATCAGCGAAAGGGAGTGTTACCCAGGCGAGATGTAGCTTCCCCAAACTCCAACGCTGAGGAAGAGCTTTGCGTGCTGCCTACTCAAAAGGATTTCTGTCGGCGATCTGGATTGGAACTGGCCGCCCTTTTACTAGACTAAACAGTAGGAATCAAGTCGCCAGAATAAGTTGTTGTCGTCGACGACGGCGTGAGGGGAGTAGGACTGGTCTCCGGCGGGCAGAGCCCAGGGATGCGGCTCTTGTCAGAGGCGGACAACAAAATCTTGCACAGGCGGTAAGGCTCGATGGGGACTCGTCTGGAACGGGGGAGGAAGCCGGCGGAGGCGGCTGCTGGAGGAGGCCGCTTCGTCGATGCTAGTGTCGTCGCTGAACTGCGACTGATGGCGGAGGCAGGGAATCAGGGCCGACTACAGGGGAAAAACGAATAGGGTTCGTTCTTCCTCTGTAATTTTTGGTCTGATTATCTCTTCCAAACAAGGTTATTTATAACCCGTGAACTGTCATTCCTTTTCATTTGTTTCCAAAATTACAATCTTTATTATTTTCCCAACTTGTACAATTGATATCCCTTGAAAAAGGAATCAGATTAAAAGGAAACATATTTTTCTAAACTGCAATAATACATTTGTTTTGCTAATGATAGCCCGTGAATGAATATTTTCTCCTTTTTATTTCCAATGGTAATTTGGATGCTGAATTTTCAAAGTAAAAACGAGTGTATGGAAAGGGAATTACATGAAATAAATAACTGCAAAGCAAACGAGCGAAGATAAATAACTGCATGAAATAAATAATGGTGCGTGATGAAGTCACGCGTTCTCGGATGCGGCAAAGGTTGTATCAATTCCCCCGGGTTTGACAGAGATCGACCCCGGCGAGAACTCGCAGAAACCGATGCTGTAGAGATCAGATGTTGTTGCTGGTGTTATGTCGGGGGGAATGTCTGGGGCCTCGACCGGTAGCTCGATGTAATTCAGAATTTAGAATGGACCAATCTTCCTGTAATAAACAAACACCAAATCTTTCTTTGAAAAGTACAACTCATGACGATAACGACCGACCGTGAGTTTGTAGTGTTCAAATGTTGCTTGCAAATTATTAGTAATAATTTTACGCAACTCTTTTAAATAATTAGTATAAGCTTACACCTCGAAGAAAATACATCCATGTGGATAGAGGGGGTGGCGGTCATGAAGATGGCGTAATATAAACAAACAGATAATCTCGAAAGGAGATTTATTATGAATACGATTTTTAGAATTGTTATGTGTGAGTTGTGCTTATGGATATGTAAGATCACATTGTTTTGCATTCGCCTCAGTTAAATGCTTAAGAAGGCCCCTCATACTACCTTCAACGACCTTTGTCTGCCCATTAGTTAGAGCGTGATAAGCACTACTATCCTCGAGTTTGATTCTCAGCCGACCACACAGCATGTTCCATAAATATGATAGAAAATCTTTAACATATAGATCTAACTTCTCAAATATAATATAACCAAACGATAGTGGTGAAATAAAAGTGTATTCTTTAAGTATGAAATCGATCGAGTGGCGTGTGTAGAGTAAGTGGTCTTCCGATACAGTATAAAAAAACTGAGAAATATCAGGTGCTGCGACGAGAGTTGATAAATGTGGGATGAGCGACACATCTGGGCTACAAATTAATTCTTCAGGTGGGGGTTCAAACATGAGTGTGGTAAACAGTAGTATAGTGGAGATAACGATAAGTGAACTAGGAGTTGTAGGGGTCCTCTCGCGTGCCCTTGGAATAAGATAATTCTTTTGGGATAAAAGGACAATCTTGTGTCCATAGTGCTCGAAGGAGTGAGAGTTTCTCGTGTTATCGTGTATAACACGTTGATCGTACTACTAAGTAGGATGTGACAGACTTCCATAACAACGACATGACATAATACTCTATCCGAGTACGTACTCCTATAGAAAACTCTACTAGACAGTAATGTGTGACGGGCATAGTCAAATGACTATTGACTCCAGAAAGGTGGTAGGGTTGTTCTAATGGATGTGTCACAAGCCCTAATATGTCGACCATGGGTTGAGATACAAAATTCTCTATACTATTACTATCGATGATAATATAACAAAATTGCCCCTGAATGTGTGCAGTAGTGCGGAAAATATTGTGTCTCCTCTGGTCATCCTCAGCCGACTCACTAGGGGTGACCAGACTATAACGTAAGATACGAACTAAATGCTCAGCGTTCTCACTTTCCACTTCTACGACATCCTCTGACTCGTGCTCATGCTCAAGGTGAGACTCATTAATGTAGATTCCATATTCAGGCTCACATCCATCAGTAGAATCGATAATGAAGACAAAGTGGCGTCGCAGACACTCAGATGATTTATGGCCCGACTCCATACACTTGAAGCATCAGAATACTCTAGTGTTGGGCTTAGCCCCAATAATCTCCTTACCCTTGGAGAGAGTGCCAGGTGGATTTGGAGTACCGACAGTGATGGGAGGGTGAGGGGACTCATAAATCCTTGCAATAGTGGTAGTGGTTACACTTGTGGTGGATCTATCAGTAGATCTAGCTCCGGATGACCGTTTTTGTGAGACCTCCACTCTCCGTGCACGACTCGATATTTCTCCCAAGTCCTTGTAATCAAATAACTCTAGCCGGTCCCTAATGGAATAACACAACCCGTTCAGATAACGAGATACGATCATGTCATCATCCTCTCGGAGGTCGAGGCGAGACTGGAGGATTAAGAATTCGTTCGTGTACTCATCTACCGTCAATTTGTCATGCCGTAGGTTGTGGAACCTACGGTAGAGGGTCTGCAAGTAGTCCGCTGGGACATACCGCCTTCGCAATTGAATTTTAAACTCACCCTAAGTGGTAATTAGGGGCAATCCTAAATTGAATCTAGACTGCTCTAGCTAACCCCACCAAACTAAGGCAGAAGCTTTCAACCTAAGGTTAGCGTACTCGACTTGCCTAGTTTGGGGAAATTGCTTTCAAACCAGAAAGCGATCCATTCGTTCACACCAGTCTAGACAACCCTCGGGCTCTAAATGTCTCTCATAATCACCAACGTCCAATTTGACACCTACATCCCATCAGGGTGGATCCCTAATATTTTGGCGCTCTTGTGCAAGTTGTCGTGGATTAGGGTTATCATTTTCAGGTTGCCTCGGTGCAAGGAGCGGTGGGGACCATGACTGCTAGTGATGTTGACGATATCTACGTCGCACTTACTCGGATGACTGATTTATCTTCTCAAGATTTACTTTGGGTGATAGATATACTACGTCATGATAATGTCAAGCATGATATATTCAAGAGACTCCCGGACGAGTTAAAGGGCACATGGCTACGAATGCAGTTTGATCGCTAGTTTAGTGTTTCTATTTACGAGTCATTGACTTTTTATCTAGTTGTGTTGCTATTTCGAAACTTTTATTCTATGGACGATGCTTTAAAATTATTAGTACTTTCATTTCAAGTATTTTTAGTACTTTGATTTTGTGGACAATGCATAAATTTTTTTAAAAAATTAGTTTCTAAAATTTACAATTCAAGAAAACCAATTCCTTTGCGTAGCCAAACAACATTTAAGTATCAATGCCAATTCTGTTCACTGAATACCTTCCTGTAGATGAACAGTAGAATTAGTTTTCTGCACAAACCAATTCCTATAGATATTGGTTTTCTGACCAAAGCCAATTCTAAAAAGCCAATAACTGGGCGCCGAACGGACCATAACTTTCTTTTATCATCGCTTATTCCCTTTCTAATGCTTTTCTTTGTCTTCTACTCATATACGTTCGGGAAAGTTCCTGAAATATGGAAGTTAAATTCAGGAATCGGGAAGTATCTTAAAATGTCATAAAGCGGTATTATTTGTCATCGAAAATTTCCTTAACGTACTCATATCACCCCAAAGTTCATAACCTGGCTTCGATACTAATTAATTGTAATGGCTCCCTTATGGCTACCATTACAATTTAGCATAAGCATTCTATAATGAGCAAGGTAAGAACATTCAGAGTACAACAATACAAGAAGTAAAATGTCATAACAAAATAAAATCATTCTATTTCATTAAAGTTTTACAACAATATAATAGGAAATAAGAACTCACCCCTACTTTCTTCTTGCCTTTTTTCCTTGCACGGGTCATTTCCCCCTACTTTCTCTCTCATTCTCCTTGCGTGGCTCATTTCCTCTTTCGCTACCTTGAGAATTCATGACCTAAGTAAAATATCATTATTAGTTGATCAAATTGATCAATTGGTAATCTCTACGGTGCAAACATAATGGATGCCCTTATGTCATGATCTAAATATATTGGGGAAACGTACTAAGGTTCGTGAAATGGAGCTTTGACCATAATCATGCATTATTGTTGGCTGCACTAACATGGATGAAAAGGGTTTTTGCCCTAATTTCATATTACATTAAAAATCCACCCTACTTAACTCTTTAGAGGAACTATATAACTGAAATTAGCGTGTTCATAATATTTCTCCATCTAGGTTTTTCGAAATCTTGCAAAAACATAAAAACTTAAGGTCTAAAAATCCTCTGAAACTTAAGAGGAGAAAGATTACGTGAACAGAAGAATTTTTAGGTTAACTTAGCAATTTCAATCATAACTAACGGAATCTCCAATCCAAATAAAACTCAAGAGGAGTTGAGAGAAAGGGATTACCTTGCTCTAGGAAGAAAAATCACAGAAATCAGAGGAGATTTGGGGAGGCTGGAGCGAGCAGCGTCGGGCGGCTCTCCCGTGGGTTCTGTCTGGAGTAGGAGGAAGAATGATTTCCGGTTTTCATCATCTTCCACTTAAAGAACCATCGTTTGCTACTATCGGGACACACATCGTGTTAACCTCCTGAAACCGATCACCACTTCCCCCAGCCGGTAAAATTCTTCTGCTGGTCCAGCCTCGATAATCTTTTACACTTAGTGGACCGGTCCAAGCCCCTCTCTAACCGGTCCCAAAATTTGTATTTTTTTCCTTTTTATTTTGTTTTGTTTAGAGCCTAGTGTACATAACATATATCACAAACATATAAAAATATACCCGTACAATTTACGATGTTATACTTCATACCAACTCATTATTACTTTTCTCAAAAAATGAATATTGTTTCTGCTACAAGGCGATACCCTTCACACTCAAAAATGCAGTCATCATATATCAAAAGGCCATGGATTTCACGTTCAAGGACACATATGGAAGGAATGATGAGATCTATGTTGATGACCTACAAATCAAGTGTAAGACATTTTGAGACCACCTTATTGATTTAAAGGAGACATTCTCTAGTTTACGCAAACACCATGTGAAACTCAATCTACTCAAGTGTACTTTTGGAGTCAGTTGATGAAAATTTTTATGTCATCTGCTGACTCTGAAAGGGATTGAGTATTACCTTGATAAAGTCAAAGATCTCTTGCAAATGAAGTCCTCATAAAAGCCCAAGGATCTCCATCAGTTGACTGGAAGAATCATAAGCCTCAGCTATTATTTTTGAAAGTCAGTGAGAAATGCCCGCCTTTCTTCAAAGGCTGAGGCCAACATCTCAGTTTGAATGAAATGATGTGTGCAAGATGGTCCTACAAGAGTTCAAAACCAGTTGTCTTCCATGTCACCTCTACAGAACCCTTTTAAAGTATAACTGCTTTATCTTTATCTCGATGTCAACAACAATGTGATTAATTCTATTCTCATTCATGAAGAAAATAACAAACAATTTTATATTTTATGTTAGTAGAACCATGAAAGGTGCCAAGCTGAAGTGTACAGATCAACTTCTCAAGGCCGAATGTTCATACATGCTTACTAAATTGGTTATAAAATTGGGTAAATTTGATACATATATGTGTGCATAAGAAATCAAAAAACATCTAAATCATCGACCCAAACTGATTTTACCATGAACCGAACGATTCTAGTCTGTTTTAGTTTTCATCCTTGAAAACCGAACCGCCGTGATTAATAATTCGCATTAAAAAAATCTATCATTGATGATCTTCGATTATTATTATTAACACAACAACGCATATAATTATATCATTTCAATAGTTTTTGAATTGTTGGAATTTGAACTAAACTTTTAATGTATTTATTCCAAACAACAAGAATAATAATATATTGAATTGATAATTTGTTATACTTTTATATGCATTAATCTTTTCACTATAAAAAATATAGCTTTGTTTATTAGGGGCAATTTATTACATGTAAAAAATGTATTAAAATTTAACTATATTTTTTGTTCATTTATATAATTTTTTAGTACTTCGAGTATCAAAAGGTCGTGCACCCCCAAATAAAAAATCTTGGTGGTGGAAAGAGAAAGTGTAAGATAAAATGAGGGCAAAGAGGATAACTATAAATCACTCTACGCTTATGAGAAAGATTAAAACTTAGCCAGGTATAAAATCGTCAAAAAAGAAGCTAAACATGCAGTAAGTAAGAAATCAAGCTTATGAAATTTTTTATGAGCGACTAAATACCAAAGATAGAGAGTGTGATGTATATAAAATTGCTCTAGCTAGAGAAAGAAAGACAAAAGATTTAAGACAAGTAAAATGCATTAGGGATGAAACAAATACAGTTTTAATGGATGATGTGAATATTAAAGAGTGATGGAAAAGATACGTTTATCAACTCTATATTGAAACAAAATGCAATGAATTAAACTTGAAAATTAAAGTAAATCAGAGGAGTATAGAAACATAACGTTTATCATAAAATTCAAGTATTAGAGGTAAATGATGCTCTATAGAAGATGAAAAATAGAAAGACGGTTGGGTCAGACGATATATCCATCAAAGTAACGAAATATCTAGAAAAAAAGGAATAATGACTTACATGTTTTTTCAATAAGATACTGAAGTCAAATAAAATGTCAAACCAATTGAGAGAAAGTATCTTGATACTTTTGTATATTAATAAAAGATATATATATATATATATATATATAATTGTTTTAATTATAAAGGAATTAAATTGATGAGCAATATCATTAAATTATGTAAACGAGGAATAAGAACCAAATCCCAGGTCTGGTTAGCCCAGAGGGTAGTCATTTCTTCATCCATGACCGTCTGCCACCCCGAGTGTTGATGAGCTTCCTACACAGAGTTAGGAATAGAAATGAAGAAAAGTGATGACAAATTTTTGGAGTGGAGGAGAGAGGTGATGTAGAGACACATAATTCGCTAAGGGATGAGCCGTAGAGGTTGATGCTGGATCATCGGGCCGCAGGATGGCATTGGTAGAAGGGAGCTGTCTTAGGGGATCGATCTTGGACAACCGACGAGAATACACACGAAGAACGGTGAAGAAAGAGTTGGGAGAGACGAAGTCGTGATAAGGACAGCAGGACGAGTGACAAGTAAGTGTAGAGACGGCGTGGAGGAGTGGAGTGGAATGGTTGATCCTCAAGAAAGGTAATATCCGCCGAAACGATCAACTTGTCATCGGTAGGAGAGTAGCAAATATAACCTTTTTGAGTGCGGGAGTAGACATCGAACATACATTTGGTGGCGGGAGCAGCTAGCTTGTTAGTGAGTGGACCAAGAATGTGAACATAATATACACAACCAAAGACACGAGGTGTGGGGGAGAATGGAGACTTGGAAGAAAAGAGGAGACTAAACGGAGATGTGAAGTCAAGCATAGAGGAGGGCATGCGGTTGATGAGATGACATGCAGTAGAAACCGCAAAATTCCAGTATTCTGCGGGTACCTGCATTTGAAACATAAGGGACCAGAGAACATCAAGGAGTTGACGATTTTTACGCTCGGCCACACCGTTTTGCTAGGGGATATAAGCACAACTCGATGCATAAATTTGAGAAGGTGCAGCTAGTATATTCACGAGCATTGTCTATGCGAATGATTTTTAACGTTGTCGAGAATTGCATACGTGCCTCAGGAAGAAAAGTACAAAAAACAGATGTCAGTTCAGTATGATCATGGAGTAGATATAATCAGGTGAGACGCAAGTAATCATCAATAAAGGTAATAAAGTATCGATATCGAAAAACACTAGAGATTTTATAGGGTTCCCAAATATCAGAATGCACTAAATAGAAAGGAGTATCACTCTGAGTACATGTAGAAGGGAAAAAAGTACGATGTTGTTTGTCATAAATTTAAGATTCACAAGTAAACTCTTGCAATGAGACATTAGGAAGATCCTTCTTGAGAATCGGGAGGGGAGCATGCTCAAGGCAGCGTTGTCAATCAATGATGGATACGACAAAGAGAACGGTAGGTGAAATATCCAAGAGATAAAACCCATTCGACAGTCGTCCTTTGCCAGTGGTACTCCATGTTCGACGATCCTATACAACAAAGGAGGAAGGAGAAACGGTAATGTAGCAGTCAAATTCTTTAGTAAGGCGACTAACTGCTAGCAGATTGAAGGCGGACCCCAGAACATGAAGAACCGAGGATAGAGGGAGAGTGGGGGTAAGCCGAACATCAACAGCACCAGAGACCGGAGTGGTGTCGTTATTTGCTACAGTGATGAACTTGGGTAGGCAGACTGTATGTACTGAGGTGGTTTCTGGGAGGTAATGTGATGAGTAGTACCCGAGTCTACAATCCAATGGGGGATAAGGGAGAGACAGAATATACCTTCAGTGAAAAAAGACGCAACAGATCCAGACGAGCGACTAATAA